>RJWM01001940.1:93977-104179 GCA_004363535.1 Dasyprocta punctata | reverse complement strand
TTGCCCAGGATTGCCTTTGCTATTTTAGGTCTCGTCTGATTCCAAATGAATTTTAGGAATATTTTCTTTAGATTTGTGAGATACATTGATGAGGATTGCATTAAATCTGTGTAACAGTTTTGGGAGTATGGCCAGTTTTGTTGATTCTTTCTATCCATACGTAAGAGATATCTTTCCATGTTCTTTCTTTTTTCATTTTATTATTATTATTTATTTTTTACAGGGAATCAAACTCACAACCTTGAATTTGCCAGGCAGGTGCTTATGCTGCTGAGCAAAATCCCTGGCCCTATCTCTATTTTCTGATATCGTCTTTGATCAAGTCCCTCAAATTTAAGGGTCCAATTCAAAAATGGTTATGTGAGATGATTATGCCTTTCTCAGACCACTAAATACAAATGTCAAATACATATATGAAAAAATATTCAGCATCGTTGGTCATTTGAGAATTGCAAATTAAAACAACATTGATATTACATCTGACCCCACGAAGAATGGCTATTATCAAGAAACAACCCATAACAAATGCTGACAAATCTGTGGAGAAAAAGAAATGTTTCTCCACTCAGTGGGAGTGTACAATGGTATAGCCACTGTGGAAATCAGTGTGGAGTTTCCTCAAAAAAACTAGGATTAGAGGTCCCATTTGACCCAGCTATTCCCCTTCTGGCTATTTTTCCAAAAGAATTGAAAACGTCATACCCCAGCAATAGATGTGCACCCAGGTTTATAGTGGCATAATTTGTAATAGCTAAATCTTGGGAACAAATTAAATGTCCAACAACCAAGGAATGGACAGAAAGTTGTGGTAATTTTATACAAAGGAGTACTACTCAACTATAAAGAAATGTACACTCAAAGCTTTTGTAGGTAAATGAATGCAATTTGAGGTTATATTCATAAGTGAAATAAATCAGACTCACATGTATAACATTATATTGTCTCCCTAATGGAAAAAACTGAAAGAGTAAATGAGATCCAAATTGTGCAATAGATATTGTGAAAGAGGGAGAAACTGCACAAAAAGAAAGAACAACTGGAATGGGTTAAAGGAGAAAAGAAGGGAAAATTCATATATATGTATGATACCTAAGATAATTACACTACTAATTTCTATTAGTTCATTGAAAAGAACAGTTTGTGTTTGTATTACTTGATCAATATTTTATGTGTATGTCTTGTAATCTGAGCAACTTCTTTGAGGATAACAATACATAATATATTAGCCATTGTTAATCCCATGTTAACTTGATTTGAAATTCTGTATCAATTTTCTTTTAAATAAAAAAATTAAAACATTAATTTGAAGTGTAAAATCAATAGACTTATTTAGTTAGAGTCAGGTTTTTAAAGATGAATTCTAATTTTTTAAGTGAGTTAGATTACAGAAAAAAACTTTAGATGCCTAACAAGGTAGTCTTACATTTTTTTAAAATTTTGTTTCACATCTCATTTTGTGTGTTACCCAATTACATTAGACATGCTTTCAATTTCTATTTCTGTATGATTAATGAAGATAACATTATTTCTCTAGAACTAGTTAAATGAATGTTGGTAACAAATTTTATTTTACATTGCTATATACATGTTATTGTTTGTGACTAGATGTCCTCCCCACCAAAGCCTCATGTGGTCATGGGGGCAGGTTTCTAGATTCTGTGATTGATTCATGGCCCAATACTGGGATTATGGATGTGAGTGCTATATCTAAGTGCTATAAGGGACAGAAAGAATCTTCTCTCATGCTCCTCTTTTTTTAAAATTTTTGTTTTATTTTAAGGGGATAAAACAAAACAAAACAAAAAGACAGAATAAAGCCCATAAACACAAAACAATGAAAGTGATACAGGACTTCAAAACAAGATAATAGGAAATCAACAGTGGCTATGATAATATATCTTGTTATCTTTTAAATAGCTGCCCATGCCATCAGATATAATAAAATCAAGCCACACAAAGCAGAATAAAACCAGTCAAAACAAAGCAATGAAAGTGGTACGGTCTTTAAAAAAAGATAATACGGTATTAACAATGGCTACCACCTTACTTTTTTAGATGTTTCTTCCGCTTTCAATTTCACAATATCTATTGTACATTTTGGATCCCACGAACTCCTGCAGTTTTTTATGCTAGAGAGACAACATGATGTTCACTTATGTGAGTCCAAAACATTTCACCCAAGAGCATGATCACAAGCTGCATCCATTTACATACAAGAGCCTTATGATGTTCATTCTTTGTAGATGAGTAGCTTTCCATTGTATAACAATAGCACATCTTTCTTAACCTTTCTGCAGTTGATGGGCAAGCTATCCCTGCCTCTTTTTTTTATCCCTGTCACATGGAACATTGCTTTCTCTTTTTTAACTTTCAGTCTATGAATTTCCTTTTGAGTTGTTACTTCTTGTATACCACGTAGGTGGGGAGAAGCCATCAGCCTAGCCCCCATGCACATGCAGGCTGCAGTCATGACTCTTCCACAGGTAGCCAGCACAGGCCAGGAGAACCAGTCAGTGATACCTTGGTGAAGCTGTAAGTGTCTGGAGAAGTCCACCATGCACCCCACTGCCTTCTGGGGAACCTGAGTTGAAGAAACCCAGGTGCCTGACCCATTTCCCTACGCTGTGGATAGGTAGCCAATGTGGGAAACATCTGTGACCCCACAACCCACTCATACAGAGGATCCAGGAAAATGTCAAGATGAAGGAGCAAAAGGTAATCTCTGGCCTCCAGCCCAAGCAAGTCCAGGAGACTTAGACATGGAAATAAGTGGATGTTGCACACCTGAAATTTCTGGGATGATGACTTTTCCATTTTTGTTTTCTTTGCTTTTGCTGTCTTCTGCCATGAGCCACTCATCTTGGGACCAGATGAGTGTAGACTGCAACTTCTACAAATTGTGAGCTAAATAAACTTTTCCCTCTTTAATTTTGGACACTGAGTATTTTGTCTTAGCAATGAGAGATAAGTAACCAAGACAGTGCCCTACTAAATATTTACACATCTAATGTTTCTGGTTTTCTTCTTAGTCTGTAAATCACAATTTATAGTTGTATACTGAAGACATTAGTAATACTAATATTTAAATCTTTGATCCCTTGAGAAATTTTTTAGTCTTTTTGTAATTAATGATTTCATCCATTTGCAAATTTGTAAATAATGCAAATGAATTAGTGTATTCCTTAGCAATATTCCTTATTCCTAAGAGCAATATTCACTCTTCCATTTGGTTGCTCCGTTTAAATCATAGGATTGTCAAGTCTTCTGTTAGCACTATCTAAAGTACAGCAGAGAAATTTTACATTTTATTACATTAAAACTTTAATGATAGGTATATAGAGCATCATTTTAACTGACTGCAGTTTGGTATGTTTGCATTGTTCTCATTGCTTTAAAATAGATATTTTGATTAATAAAGCATTTTAATAATAATATTTATTAGCATTGATGTATAATTTATTCCATATATTATAAATGTATATTTTATGTAAAAAATTAAAACAACTGTGACACTTTCCTCTCAAGTAATAAACAGGGAATAAACACACACCTGATATAAATATAAACTTCTCTTCTCCAACATATGGACAAGCAGATGGGTAGTGTTTTATCCCTGTACAAACATGAAAAATATTGAGAAAAAACTTCATAATATGTATAGTAATACAGAGATTAACTTTCAAATCCATTTGATATATTTTCATAATAACAAAAGAGCTGAGGGGAAACAACATAAGGAATACAGGAACTCAAATATTTCTTCAATCATTAATTTAGTGATAATTTTTAGACAACTAACTTTCACTGACATGAAAATCATGTATTTCTTTTGTAGTGCACCTAAGAGTAGGGTAACAAATGTATTGCTTGTTTTCTTTCATGTATTATTTATTTAACTGTGCCAAGTGAAAAATGTGATTTTAGTAAAGTATGACCTAATAGGAGAAAACTAATGGAATATACTCAGTTTGTTTCCATTTTCTTACTTCAGACTCACACAGAATAGAAAAAATCAACTAAAATGAGCTCTGTGACTATCACGAGTTTATTCCTCTGCATAATATCCTGAAGTTTTACTACTTGGAACTTTTTATCTCTATTATTTTACATCTCCACTGAAAAAGGAGTCCATTTGACCAAACTGTTATGGAATTCCTATAGATTTGAAGAACTGAGGAAAGATTCATGGGAAACATTCTGAACTGATTTTGTGAATCTATGCCATCTTTTTGAATACTGTGATTTTATTTTATTTATTTATTTTTTTATTTATTATTTTTTAATTTTAATTTTAATTTTTTGCCACACCGGGGATCAAACTCACAACCACGCAACTGGCAGACAGGCACTTAAGCCATTGAACCAAACTCCTGGTCCTGGTTTTTTGAGGCAGGGTCTCATAATGTAGCTCAGGCCGGTCTTGGGCTCGCGTTGTAGCCCAAGCCATCCTCGAACTCACAATGCTCCTCCTACTGCAGCCTCCCGAGTGCTGGGATTAAAGGCGTGTGCCACCATGCCCGGTTAATACTGTGTTTTTAAACCATTATTTTTGTTTAGTATTCAATAGAAGTTGACTTTTATAGATGATAGAAATCCAATAAAAGAACGTTGTGGGAAATAGTGACTTTTTCGAATTTGAAAATACTGGATACAATGTCGTGTGCTAAGGATAATTTTGGAGACGCAGGACAGTGGATGAGCATAGCTTTGAGGCCTTGTCTTTTCCATGGAATATTTTACCCATACATGAGGACTGCCAGTGTTTCCAAGTTACACAGTATTCATCTAAAATACACATAAATATGATCAGGTGATAAATTTCTGTTTAGTTTTTCCTTTCAAATATTTACTATCTACAAATGCATCATGTTTTAAAAGATTAGCAAATAAAGAGCAGTAGTCAAATAGTAATCTGTTTAATGTCCCTTTATTAAACTCTCTTTAGGATCCTCTATGGCTTTATTTATATAATATATTGAGTTATTAGTATGGTGAATTCTGTATCAATAATATTTTTTTCTCTAAAAGTGTGTTTAAAAGTATAATCGGAGCTTCCTTTCTGGTTTTGAAATTCTTATAAATTAATTGATGTAGTATATTTTATTTCTTGTGCATTATGTCTGAGAGCAAAATTAATGAATGGAGATGTTACTTCCTCATTTTTACTTGTTTGCAATATTAGACTATACAACTCTGCCAAAATTTTTTCAAATATATTGCATAGAATAGACAATTGAGAGGTCTACCACTTTTTTTTTCCTAGCTTTGTATATTTACTTGAAATTCCTTTGGAGTAGATGCTAAAATAGAGGTATTGGCAACCACTGATAGCATGGAATTAGCCAATTCTCTTTGTATTTCATTAAGACTGATCAGCTTACAGGTCTTTATTTGTTCGTATAGGATGTCAAATTAAACCACCTTGAATTAAGAATTAACGGTTATTATATTTTTTGTGAAATGGCTATTTCCTTCACTATGAAGTGTTTTTAAAATTTTTTTCCACTTTTAAAATCAAATTTACATTTTCTTTCTTTAAAAATTTATGGATGAAGCCGGGCGTGGTGGCGCACGCCTTTAATCCCAGCACTCGGGAGGCTGAGGTAGGGGGAGCGTTGTGAGTTCGAGGCCGGCTTGGGCTACAACGCGAGCGCATGGCCGGCCTGAGCTACATAGTGCGACCCTCCCTCAAGAAACCAGGGCCGGGAGTTTGGCTCAGTGGCTTAAGCGCCTGCCCTGGCAGGCGCAAGGCTGTGAGTTCAATCCCCGGTGCCGCAAAAAAAAAAAAATAAATAAATAAAATAAATAAATAAATAAATAAAATTTATGGAGGTCTTCTAGACATGTTGTTTTGTTTTATTCTTCTTTTAATGCCTATTGATCTACTACCCTATATATGCTGCAATTTCATCTCTAGCAAACAATGGTGTTCATTGTATTCATAATCAATTTTTTAATAAAAAATTTATGCTTATATTAAAATTCATAAGTTTTTCACATGTTGGGACATTTGTAATATGTATGGAAGTTTTGCATACTTCAAATACATAAATATTTTCTCTTCATCTGTTTTCTAAAGATTCTTCTTTCAGAGAAAACTTTTTAATCTACTAAGAATTGTGGATCTAGTTTTGTTGTAAAATGGAGGTGCATCTTTTATTTACTTCCTATATAATTAGTTAATTAAATCATGCTTATTAAAGAGTTTACCACGTGTTACTGATGTCACTGCATCATACATCAGGCATGCATATATTTGAGTTTTGTTTTTCTTAGTTTCTGTTGAGTTCGACCAGCATATAACCTTTCATAATATCAATCTGCACTCAAATAAAGGTCATAGTGTTATTGCCACCTTCCTTTTATGTCATATGCTGCCTTCTTCACCTAGCACTATTATTCAGCATCAATTTTGATTCGTACTTTTTTGAAAACATATTTGAATCTTTGCATACCTGTCTACAAGTCAACATTTGCCTGGAAAATTCATAAAAAATAATTTTAAAATTTACTGAAGTTTTAATAAACTCTGGAGAAAAATAAGGTATTGTAGTATTTAATCTCCCTGTTTTAAGAGATGAACAGGGAAAAAAATTTGTTTTTTATTAAATTTCAAGGAATATTTATTATGTCTTTGTTTAAATCCATCTATTTCAGTGGTTTGCAGTGTGTTCAAAGACTTGTGTAATTATCATAATAATCAATTTTATTCTTTCTTTTTGATGTGTGTTTGAGACAGTGTCTCGCTATGGAGTTCAGGCTGGTCTTGAACTCACTATATAACTATGTAGCCCAGGGTGGCTCATACTCATGGCTGTCTTGCCTCAGCCTTCCGAATGCTGGCACATATTACTCTGGCTGGCACCATGATCAGTTTTAGAATATTTTCAACACCCCCAAAAGCAAACTTGTATCTTAGTCGTAGCCCTAACCTGCCATTCTACTACCATTAATCTGCTTTCCATTTCTGAAGACTGGCTTATTCTGAACAATTTATGTGAGTGGAATTATACAATACTTGGACCATTTTCTTTCTTTCTTTCTTTTTTATTTAAGCGAAGAAAAACAAAACAAAAAAAACAAAACAAAAAAAGAGACGACATATATAGTAAAAACAACAAGCAAAAGAGACAAACGACTAGAGTAAATACACAACATTGCAGGTTTACAAAACCGAAAGATAGAAGCTTGACAATGGTTGCAATATTGCGCATTGTTATCTTTAAAATGGTTTCTTACATTAACCGATACAGACATGCAAGATTTATGCAATCATATGAGTATTAATTGTTCTTTCTCAATAACGAATACATTCAGCAGTGTTCTTTTTAGTTATCTTACATATACATATACACAGGTTTATATCTTTTCCTCTTCCCTTTTCTCTTTCCGCCTATTCCCTTCCCGATTATCTTTGCTCTTTGAGCTGTTTTTTACCCTTACGTAGTATTTATTATAGATTTTGAATCATATATACGTTTCCATTTCTTACACTAGGGAGACAATACGGTATTTACACATGTGGGTTTGATTTATCTCGCTTATGAGTATGGTCTCAAGTCGTGACCAAATTTACTTATAAAAGTCTCAATACAATCTTTCTTAATAGCTGAGTAGTACTCCATTGTATAAAAATACCACATCTTTTTTATCCATTCTTTGATTGATGGGCACTTAGGTTGATTCCAAGATCTGGCTATTACAAATTGGGTTGCTATAAGCATGGGTACACAGATATCGCTGTGGTATGATGTTTTCAATTCTTCTGGGAAAATGCCCAGAAGAGGGATAGCTGGGTTGAATGGGATCTCTAATCCTAACTTCTTGAGGAATCTCCACACTGACTTCCACAGTGGATGCACCAGTCTACACTCCCACCAACAGTGGAGAAGAGTTCCTTTTTCCCCACAGACCCTCCAGCATTTGTTGTCAGTTGATTTTTTAATCTTGACCATTCTTTCTGGGGTGAGATAGAATCTCAGCGTTGTTTTAATTTGCATTTCCTGAATGACCATTGATGTTGAACATTTTTTCATATATTTATTTGCCATTTGTACTTCTTTCTCTGAGAAGTGTGTATTCATCTCAGATGCCCATTTTTGGATTGGGTCCTTGAATTTTAGGGGCCTGATTTCTTTTAATTCTTTATACGTTTTAGATAGAAGTCCTTTGTCTGATGGACGATTGGCTAAGATACTTTCCCAGTTGGTGGGTTTTCTTTTCACTCTGCTGGAGATTTCCTTTGACATGCAAAAACTTTTTAGTAGGATGAGATCCCAGGTGTTGATTCTGAGAAGTGTTTCCTGTGCAATCTCATTTTTGTTCATGAACTCTCTGCCTACTCCTATGTCATCGAGATTTTTACCTACTCTATCTTCTAGTAAGTTTAGTGTCTCTGTTTTTATATACAGATCTTTGATCCATTTTGGCTTTATTTTAGTGCATGGTGATAGGCATGGATCTAGTTTTAGTTTATGGCATATAGAAAGCCAGTTTTTCCAGCACCATTTGTTAAAGAGGCTGTCTTTCTTCCAATGTATGTGTTTGGCCCCTTTGTCAAAGATGAGGTGGCTAAGTGTGTTTGTAGTTGTGTCTGTATTTTCTAATCTATTTCATTGATCTTCAGGTCTGTTTTGATTCCAGTACCATGCTGATTTTATCACAGTAGTTTTGTAGTATAGTTTCAAGTCGGGGATTGTGATGCCTCCTGCCTTCCCTTTGTTGCCCAGAATTGCCTTTGCTATTCTAGGTCTTTGCTGCTTCCAGATGAATTTCAGGAATGCTTTCTCTAGCTCTGTGAGGTAGGCAAGTGGTATTTTGATTGGGATTGCATTGAATCTGTATAATAATTTTGGGAGAATGGCCATTTTCACGATGTTTGTTCTTCCTATCCAGGAACATGGAATATCTTTCTATTTTCTGAAATCTTCTTCGATCTCCTTCTTTAGAGTAATGTAATTTTCACTGTATGGATCTTTTACTTCCTTTGTTAGATTGATTCCTAAGTATTTCATTTTTTTGGATGTTATAGTGAAGGGTGTGGTTTCCCTTATTTCTCTGTCAGTGACTGTTGTTTGTGTACAGCAACGCTATTGATTTTTGAGTGCTCACCTTGTATCCAGCTACATTACTAAATTTGGTTATTACTTCTAGAAGTCTTTTAATGGATTTTTGGGGGTCTTCTATGTAGAGTATCATATCGTCTGCAAATAATGATAATTTCACTTCTTCCTTTCCTATTCTTACTCCCTTTATTTCTTTCTCTTGTCTAATTGCTCTGGCTAATATTTCCAGAACTATATTGAATAGGAATGGTGATAATGGACATCCTTGTCTTGTTCCTGAATTTAGGTTGAAAGTTTTCAGTTTTTCTCCATTTAGTAAGATGTTGGCTGTTGGTTTATGATACATGGCTTTTATCAGGTTGATGTAGAGACCATCTATTCCGATTTTCTGCAGGGTTTTGATCATGAATGGGTATTGGATTTTGTCGAAAGCTTTTTCTGCATCTATTGAGATGATCATGTGGTTCTTGTCCTTGGCCCTGTTGATATGGTGGATTACATGTATTGATTTCCATATGTTGAACCATCCCTGCATTCCTGGGCTGAATCCCACTTGATCATGGTGTATAATCTTTCTGATAACTTGCTGTATTCTATTTGCCAGTATTTTATTGAGGATTTTTGCATGTATGTTCATTAGGGAGATTGGCCTGTAATTTTCTTTTTTTGGTTGGGTCTTTCTCTGGTTTTGGTATTAGGGTGATACTTGTTTCCAGAAAAGAGTTACGGAGACTTGCTTCCCTTTCAATTTCATTGAAGAGTGTAAGGAGTGTTGGCATTAAGTCTTCACTAAATTTCTTATAGAATTCAGCAGTGAATCCATCAAGGCCTGGGCTTGTCTTTGTTTGTAGGGTCTTAATTACATTTTCAATTTCATTAGCTGAAATTGGGTTATTCAGCAGCTTTATATCTTCTTGATTCAGCTTTGGTATTTCATGGGTTTCTAGGAATCTGTCCATTTCTTCTGTGTTATCAAATCTATGTGAGTAAAGGTTTTCGAAGTAGGTGTTGATGATCTTCTGTATTTCCACCGGGTCTGTAGTGATTTCACCCTTTTCATTTCTTATTGCATGAATCTGAGTTTTTTCTTTCCTCTTCTTGATAAGGTTGGCTAGGGGTTTATCAATTTTATTTACT
>RJWM01001940.1:0-93877 GCA_004363535.1 Dasyprocta punctata | reverse complement strand
ATTTCTTAGTTTCAATTGCATTAATTTCTGCTCTAATCTTAATAATTTCCTCCCTTCTTTGGGTTTGGACTTGACTTGCTCTTCTTTTTCTAGAAGTTTGAGGTGCAGCGTGAGGTTGTTTATGTGTGTTCTTTCCGTTTTTCTGATATGAGAGTTTAGTGCTATAAATTTCCCTCTGAGGACTGCTTTCATTGTGTCCCACAGGTTCCAGTAATTTGTATTTGCATTTTCATTCAATTGTAGATATTGTTTAATTTCTTCTTTAACTTCTTCTGTGACCCACTGATTGTTTAGGAGGGTATTATTTAATTTCCATGTGTTTATACAGTTATTGTAGGTTTTTTGTCATTCATTTCCAATTTTACTGTGCTGTGGTCAGATAATATGCATGGGATTATTTCAGTTCCTTTGCATTTACTTAAGCTTGTTTTGTGGACCAGTATATGATCTATTTTAGAGAATGACCCATGTGCAGCTGAGAAGAATGTGTATTCTGATGTTGATGGGTGGAATACTCGGTGTACATCTACTAGGTCCATTTGTTCACAAGCTTGATTCAGTTCTGCTATTTCTTTGCTGATTTTTTGTTTGGTTGATCTATCTCTCTGTGACAATGGGGTATTAAGGTCCCCTGTTATAACTGTATTATTGTTTATTTGGTATTTCATGTCTATTAAGAATTGTCTTACATAGTTGGGTGCTCCCATATTCGGTGCATATATATTTATGATTGTAATCTCTTCCTCTTGAAGTTTTCCCCTAACAAGTATGTAGTGCCCTTCTTTATCTCTTTTGATCATTCTTGGTTTGAAGTTTGCATTGTCTGCAAACAAAATAGCTACCCTTGCTTTTTTCTGGGTTCCTGTTGCATGGAGTATTGTTTTCCAGCCTTTGATTTTTAGTCTGTGAATTTCCTTTTGAGTGAGATGTGTTTCTTGTACACAGCACATTGTTGGGTTTTGTTTCTTAACCCACTCTGCTAGTCTGTTTCTTTTTATTGGTGAGTTGAGACCATTTCCATTGATTGATATAACTGATATGTACTGACTCATCCCTGTCATGATATCTTTCTGTTGCTGGTTTTCTACATTTTCTGTTTAATTACTTGCCCTGCTTAGCGGTTTCCTTTTGTTGTTGTTCTTAAGATTGTGGTTATCTTTGTCTCTTTCTAGAGTGTCTTTCAGTACTCTTTGTAGTGTTGGTTTAGTGGCCATAAATTTCTTTAGTTGTTCTTTGTCATGAAAGTATCATATTTCTCCATCAATTTTTAAGGATAGTTTTGCAGGGTATGTCAATCTGGGTTGAAAGTTATTTTCTTTCAGGATTTGAAATAGTTCACTCCAAGCTCTTCTTGACTTAAAGGTTTGTGTTGAGAAGCCTGCCATGACTCTGATAGACTTTCCTTCATAGGTGATCTGTTTCTTTTCTCTGACAGCTTTTAGTATTTTGTTCTTGTGCTGTATATCTGATACCCTTATTATATATCTGGGTGAGGATTTATTTTGGTTGTGGTTAATTGGGGTTCTGTATGCATCAGTTACAGGTATTTCAGATTCTCTTCCCATGTTTGGAAGGTTTTCTGCTATTATTTCTGTGAATAGTCTTCGCAGGTCATTAGTATTGACTCCTGCTTTTTCATTTATGCCTATTAATCTTATGTTATTTCTCTTGGCATCGTCTTGCAGCTGTTGAATTGTTGTTTCTTGGTTCCTTACTATTTTTAGAAGATCTTTTCTTTCATGACTATGATCTCCCATGCTGTCTTCAAGATCTGAGATTCTATCTTCGGCTTCATTTAAGTGGTTTTTCAAACTTACCATGGAGTTTTTCATTTCCTGCATTTCTCTTTTTCATTCCTGCATTTGTTTCACACATTCTGTTTGTGTCTTATAGTGTTCATTCAAGGTTTCGATCATTTTCTTATGTTCTTCTAGTTTTTTTATCTTGCTCTTCTTTAGATACACACAACATTTCTTTAATAATGATTCTCATTTTATTTTTTAGCTGAGAGAATATTTCTGATTTGAATTTCTCTATAGCTTCATCAAGCTGTTTCTTTATTGCATTTTCTATCATTTCAGAAAGTCCATTTGTGTGACTCCCACTGTCTTCCATTTCAGTATCTCTTGGGTTTGTTCTTTGTGGGCTGGGGGACTGAGACTGCCTCTTGGTCTTTTGTTTTGTCATTTTCTTCTGGAATCTATGTAGCTCTGTGTCCTGCAAGGCTGAACGGTGTTCCCTTGAGGTTTGCACTGATTCTTGTGGTGCACAGGATCACGGGACCCGGTGGAGTTGGGCCCTGTGCGCAGCAAGGGAGGGCGGCCTCCCAGGGTGTGCAGGTGGAGCCTCCTCATTAGCTTGGTGGGGGCCAAGGCCTCACAGTCCCAGGAAGCTAGGCGGGGTACCCCGAGTGACGCTGACCTGACCCTGGTTCTGTCCACAAGTTCAGCCCAACAGCTATGCCAGTGGGGCAAGCCTGGGCAGGTCCCAGGCCTACAGTGCCAGGAGCAACCCTCCTGGGTGGGGGGGGGTCTGTGCACAAGCTCTGGGATGGCGCACGCACAAGCTGCTTGGCTGAAGAATGGAGCTGGCATGCGCTCTGCACTCTGGTGGGGAGGGCAAGCTCTCCAGGTCCCTGCAGCTATGTTGGTCAGTCCCGGTTGAACAGCTCTGGGGTCCTGGGCTGATCTGGGCTGGGCTGCGTACCTCTGTGTCCTGCAAGGCTGGCCGGCGTTCCCCTGAGGTTCACACTGATTCTTGCGGCGCGCAGGATCCTGGGCCATTTTCAATTAGCATAATGTTTTAAAGACACATCCACATTGCAGCTATTATTAATACTTCATTTCTTTGTACCATTGAATAGTAAGTAGTTCATTGGATGGATATGCCAGTTTGTTTATTCATGTATTTGGGGCAGACGAATAGATATTTGACTTAATTCAACTTGTTTGACTTTTATCAATGATGGTGCTTTAAACACATGGGTACCAATTTGTGTGGACAGGTGAATAGGTGCGTGCATTTCTCTCGGGCCCAGAAGGGGAATTTCTGAATCACACAGCAACTATAAAAAAATGGAAAAATTTAAAACTTTGTTTTCTACAGAGACAAGAGTTTTATATTGCCGTTGGCAGTGTTCATTGATTCTAATTTTTTAATATCTTCATTAACACTTGTTATTATTTGTCTTTCTTAAAAATTTTAGACATCCTTGTGGGTGTAAAGTGCTACCTCATTGTGATGTAGATTTTAATTTTCACAATCGCTAATGATACTGAGAATTTTTTTGTGTGCTAAATGGCCATTTATATGATCTCTTTGAAGATCCTTTCCTCCTTTTTAAATTGGATCTTTTGTCTTTTTAATCTTGAATTGTAATGGTTTTTTATATCTTTCCACTCAATTATTGTATCTGATGGGATTTACAAAACTTTAACAGCACCAGGCATAGTGGCACATGCCTTTAACCCCATTGCTCAGGAGGCTGAGGCAGGAGAATCACTGACTTCGAGGCCATCTGGGCTACATACTGAGTTCAAAGCCAGCCTGAAGTACAGTGAGACCCTGTTAAAAGCAAGCAAACAAACAAACAACAAACAAAACAGGCAAAATAAAAAGGTAAAAAGGGCTGGGAATGTGGGAATGTAGCTGAGTGTAAAGACCCAAAGGTCAGTCCCCAGGACCACACACACACACACACACACACACATCAAAGCAAACAAAGAGCAACTGAAACAAAAATGTTTTTAACAAACAGAATTTTAAAAGAAAGAATAAATCTGTGAGTTTGAGCTAAGTAATATTTTCTTAGCTATAACACTAAAAGCACAAGCAACAAACAGAAAAATAGATACATTGAACATCATTAAAATTAAAACTTTCAAGCTTCAAAGAACAGCATCAAGAAAGTGAAAAGAGTCAGGCATAGTGGTATGTGCCTATATTTTTATATCTTAGTCAAATATTTATGATATTTGCATATCAACACAGCAACTTGTCTTTGGTCAATATTTATTCCACTTTTACGTTTGTTTTCCCTTTCAGTTTGAGGTGAGTCTCTTCTACCAATTATTAACTATACTTTAAAAAGCCAATCTAATTTTCCTTTCATCTAACAATTTATTTCCACCAATGTTATTACAATTTATAACATGTGATATTTAATATTGAATTTCAAAATTGCAATCTTTCATATGGTAAATTGAATGGGCTTCTTGTTATAAATTATACTGTAAATACTTTTTGTATTTTTCTGACAGTGTTTTAGGAGGAGTGGTAATTGTTACATTTGAATGCAATCTTTTTTATTTTTGTGGCACAGGGGATTGAACTCACAACCTGGTGCCTGCCAGACAGGTGCATAAGCCACTGAGCCCAACTCCCAGCCCTAATATTTTGAGGAAGGGTCGCACTATGTAGCTCAGGCCAGCCTTGGGCAAGCGTTGTAGCCCAAGCCGGCCTCGAACTCACAATACTCCTCCTACCTCAGCCTCCCAAGTGCTGGGATTAAAGGTGTGCCCTAACATGCCTGGTTTTGAATGCAATCTTTTCCTAAAACTGTAGCCTTCAGTTCCCCATATTTGCACATGTGTGCGTGTGCGGGTCTGTGTGTTTCTGTCTTACTATTTCTGTTCCTCAGGTGTTTTTAGGTTTTGTTTCTCTTATTGTTTCTTTGCAAATCTATTCTGTCATTTTTCTAGAGAAGGAAAATGGTTACTTTACAAATAGTTCTAAATATTTATGTACAAGCGTGAATAGAGCAATAATCATAATCATTGTGTTAAAACTATAAGAAATAAATCGATCTGTAACTTTTACCTTGAAATATCAAATATAAAATATGCTGCTTGAAGAAAACATATCTTTTGTTACACTTATGTATATGGTTGAATTTCACCTATTAATAAATGTTTAAATGGTAAAAATTGCTGAAAATATTTTACTTAAAAATAAGTATCTACATATCCTTATCTCAAAAATTGAACAATTTCCTACTAATGTTTCCTTGTTAAAGTACATTTATAATATAATTAATACCTTCCTCTCTTTCATTTTGTTCCTCAAATTTTGTCAGTATAGTAAGTATTCATTTCAAAGCATTTTTACTATATAAAATTATTTTTAAATTTTAATGTAAAAAATTCTTATCATATCAGTGAAGGTTTTTATGGTTGATAGTAATTGGACATTTCAAATCAGAATCTCATTCTTAGCACCGATAGGATATTACCTTCCATTAAAAAGACCAATATACTTTATTGCTTAATAATTCTAAGTGCTCAGTGTTTCTTTAATGTCTCAACTATCAGAGTTGTATTCAATTTAGTATTTGGTTAGGTTAAAAACATATCTATAAGTATGCTTTCTTCTCTCATTTTTGTGATGATTTTTTAAAAATTTTCAGTAATTACGAAGCATTGAATTTCTCAGTTTTTATTCTAGGACCATTTTAGATTTTTAAAATGTGTCAAAAGTCCAAAGACTTTTCCTTACATGACATGTATAAGCTAATTTTGACTGTATTAGGAATAGTTAATTTAAAATGTACATTGACTCAATTAATATTAGTAAACATAAAACATTAGCATAATTTCTTTTTCCTGTTATGTGTTTTGCTTTTTTCAGCAGAGTCTTGCTATGTAATCCATACTAGTCTCAGACTTGCAATCCTTTAGCCTCAGTTTCTCAAATTCTGGGAATATTGGTATGCACAGCCGTGCCTGTCTAACATAAATATTTTTAGAAGCATTCTCTGATACTAAAAGTGAAAAATAAATTTTGTTTTTCTCTACAACTTTCTTGTATATCTGGCTTCTGTTTTAATGGATATGGTCAACTTTTCACATCTTTGTTTTTAAAAATATGTTCTTCAATCTTGTTGTATTTTCCTTATTTGAAATATATGACAACAATCTGTCCTCATTTGTCTAATTTTTAAAAAGGTAGTTAAAATATTTTTCAGTTCATTGTGAGATTACGTATTTGTCATTCTAGCAAAACTTAAAAATTTGAAGATTTCTATAAAGTTTGCTTTCAGCATACGATCTGAAACCACATTATTGAATCTTTCATATTCTTTTCTTTAAAAAATATCATTAAGTCTTACAATTGAAAAAAATGTCTTACTCATTCATTGCAGTACAACGTACTGATCATTTGAAAAGCATCAGTTCACTGGGATATACTTATCTTCCAAATGTTGACACATTTTTCTAAAAATTCCACTATCTGCAATATTCTGATTAGAAAAGTCTTCAAGTGTTATAAAAAAGCCATCTAACTTATGAGGCAATTTTTCAGCATATTCATTCTTAAAATCCTGGATTTTAATACTTCTAACAAATATGAGTAGTTTTCTTTAATGTGGAAAGTTCATATTCAAAAAAATATCTACCAAATATCCAACTCTAAGTAAGTACTGATTTTCTAACACTATGCCAGGTAAAACGATGTTTCATGAGAAAGCATCTACTTCAGTTCATATCACAGCACAAACAAGCACACATATGATTTTCCTGCCTATTGTACTTTGTAGTGTAATTGAAAAGTTTTATATATATTTCTGATTTCTCCACATAAGCTATGAAAATCATATGTGTATGAAAGAATATATATATATTTATGTAAAATCAGGACACTGAAACATGGATTTTTATATTTCCTTTTCACCCATATCATGTAATGCATTAATTATTGTAATTTACAAATTAGAAATATAAATGTGCATGTTCAGTATGACACTTTTGATTTATGTACGTATCGTGAAATGGATACATCTAAGACACCTATATTTTGTTTTTTACTCCTCATTGTGTTTCACCATTGGCATTCTGTCTATTAGTGAAAACAACAAATACATTTTTTAATTCTCATGAAAATTGCTTCAACCGTACTCATTTCCTGACAGGCTTTTAGGAAACTCCATTGGTCTATATACCACATTTCAGTGAGCCCTGTCCTAATGTAATTTTTCGGTCCCAGTCACTTCTCTGTCCCTTAGATGTAATGCATATATTTATATGAATAGACTGCAGAAAATCTGACCTAACTACATAACTTAGGGAAGCATTTTAATGAATAATTTTATACATAACATAATTACCTTATTTGCGCTCTCAGTAATTATATTTTCTGCTGTGATGTGAAAACACATTGAAGAGAATTGTTGTTCCATGGACACTTTTTGCCAGAGCCACTAAATCACTGTCATTTAAGAACATAATTACCACATCTCATTAGCTAATGAAGATAATGACCATTAAAATTCTTTCCTAATTTATACTTGCCCCTCTATCACAATTTAACAACAATGTCGTTGCAGGGTAATAGCAAAATTGGCTTACAAATGACCCTTACACTAATGAACGTGCTGCACCTGTGTCAAGGAGCAAAGGATTATTTATTCATTGGGCTCCTAATTGTATCCCATAGTGGAAGTGTATCCCTGGTTACTGTCCAATGTGAGTCAGTCAAAAGGTTTTGTTTCATGACAGTTATTTTGGAAATACAAAGCAAAATGACCATGAAGTATGACTATTTTACTTTAGCGCTCCTTATTTATGTAGCACTTAGGGTCAGTTCTATTTTAAGTGGTAAACTAATAAATGATTAATGATCTTTTTATAGTTTAATGTATTAGGATTGCAAAAATATTTTTTGAGTAATATGTTCTTACTTTCTAAATTGAAAATATTCCATGTGTTTTAGACCCCTTATTTTGTATCTCTGAGAACTTTCTTCCTGTTTTCTAATATGAAATATACATTTAAGGATATATAAAAGATAAAAAGGTCTATTAATAACTAATACAATTTTCAAAGAAATAGAAATAGATGGAAAAATTTGAGGTATAATGAAGTAATATATTTATAATTACAATTATTCAATAGTATAGGAATTAGGGATCACTTTTTTTAGATCACTTTTGGAATGAATATAGTAATTATCAATTGCTATGTAACAAACTGCCACAAACTTCCTGTGTTAAGACAGCATTTGTTTTTGCTCTCACAGTTGATAGGCTCAGGGACTCCTCTGTCTTAATTTGACAAAATATTTCTTAGCACTATTCGGAGTAAAGTCCCTAGCTTCTTGTTGGATGTTAGCTACTTTTAAATTTTAGCTTCCAAAAATAACCTTCATATCATAACCAAAATACAGTCATGAATAACATAATGACATTTTGGTAGAGGGAAGCCACATATACCATGGTGATCCCATGTAGTTAAAGTGGATCAGAGAAAGTTCTAACATCCAGTACACTGTGGCTGTCATAGGACCTTAAATAGTGCAGTGCACCACAAAATGTTTCTCATGACACTACTATAATCAAACTTACTGCCCTGTCAGTCTTACAGAAGGATAACACGTACGAGTATATTTAGTATAGCATGTAACACGTGACAATGATGATAAACAATTGGATTACTAGTTCAATTATGTGACATGCTACATTTTCAGTAATTATTTTAGAGTGTACTTACATTTTTAAAAACGCAAGTTGAGTGTAACAAGTATGCTACCACCATATTTTCGTATACTTCATGTTAATGCATTTCATAATTGCATGATTTGTTTTATGATTGCTATTGATATAGTCCTGCGTAGTTGTTTTCTTCATTCTGACTCCAAAAGTAATAGCCATATAAATGTGTATATATATATATATATATATATACATATATATGTATACATATATATGTATATATATATTGCATTTTTACAAGTGGATGCTGATACTTGCAGCACAGAACTGCCTAGCAATGCAGTTTTGTTCTTATACTATACCCCAGTCATTAATTGGTGCATAAGGTTGGCACCTTCTGCAAATCCATCAAGAGACTCAATCTGCTATAGTGGAGTCTCATACAACATGGGATAACACAAGAGTATCCAACACGGTGTCATATTGTTCCCACTTTCCAGGGAAGATCATTCCAGAGGACCTACACAGAAAAGAGTCACAACCTGCCACCATATGATCTAGAACTATTTAAATTCTTGGGAGAGACAAACCCTATTTCCTCCCTTCTAGGGTTTCAAAGAGTCTCACCCCAGTGCTGCATCAGTTTGAAGTCCAGAATCTCATGAAAATCTCATCACCTCAAACTCTAAACTCTGCATTAATTGCAGGTACAGATGCTCAGCCTGGATGTAAATCATTAAGTAGAGTTCCAGGCACATATTAAGTAGAGTTTCTGTGAGCCTGAACTATAATCCGCTCAAGTGTTTAGCATTACTCTTATAAGAATTTCTCTTCTAAAAATCCTTCTGTGCCTTCCCCACTTTCTGATTCCAAAGGTACTTATACCCTTTTTTCAGATATGTATCACAACAGTAATACAAGTATCAAAATCTCTACAAAGCATAGAAAAAATACTATGCTTTTTAACAAATGGTCTCAAAATTTCTATGGATCTGGAGTTCATGTGTAGCTGTGCCTGAGTTCTGTACTTAGGCCTTTATGAGACAAAATCAAGTTTAATCTAGGACTCAACCTCCTCAAGTTTAAAATCCCTGGAGTTCACAGTGATTAACTAATACCAGCTTCCTCTCTGACTTTTGGTGTGAAATAACACAACAGTGTTCTCTTGACTATTCTTTTAACATTAACTTGTCTTTGGACTTCTTTTTACTGTCTAATAATTGTGATATTAGGCATATAATTGTGGTAATCATGATGATAGTCACAAAAATTCTTGTCATAGAGCTTGGGCTTTGTATTTGAAAATAATTAAAAGCTATTATAACCATAAATGTTATAGTTAATTTGTTCACAAATTACTTGGTAATTTCTGTGCTGATTCAATGTAATGTATTAATTTAGAAGTTAAACAGAGCATTAAAATATTCAAATATATATGCAGTTTTAATATTACAAATACTTAAAACTTTTCACATTGTGGATTTGCCCTTCTTTGTATTTAAACTTAATTATTAAATGCTGATTGAAACTGAAATGTCTTAGTAAGGATGGTTAACATATTAAATGAGTTAATAACTGATGAGAAATAGTTATTGAGTATGAATTTTGCTAAGAGGACGATATGACCTTAAAACAAGAGATTACTTCATATGAGATATATATATATATATTTTTTTTTTCTGACTGGCAAGTTTACATGGAAGTTCTAAATTCTTAAACATAAAAAAAATGCACTATTTCTTTGACATGACCCGGTTCTTTAAAAACACAATTAAATATTGTAACAAAGGATTCTAGTATTGTTTTATTATACACTTACATTTTTGTTATTTCTGAACAACTGCAGAGATTTTAGCTTTTGTGAATATATAATAAGACCATAAAGTGGAGAAGGAATTGAAATGAAGTGGAGTTCATTGTAACATGAATAGTTCTGAAAGAGTGATCTGCGTAGTGAGAATACATTTTATATAAATACATATATGTTCATAATATCCTTTTAAGAATGTACATGTTTTTATTATACCAAGTATGCAGTAGAGAAAACAAAGGGTTTGAGAATTCCTATAAAATAATTGTGCTATACAACATAGGGTATCCAGAAATTGCTGGAGTAGAGACAAGGTAGTGTGATTTATGGTGAAATGACTGCTTCTTAGTAAAATGAACATGATAAGAGTCCTTTCCAGAAGGTTTTCGACTGCGTTACTCTATTACATTTGAAGAAATATGCATAACAGAGGAAATAGAGAGGTTGATTGGTGACATCCACTGAAAGAGAATCCTTTTCAATGTAATAAAAATCATTATAAATTCATTGTCTCTTACAAGATTTTTAATAGTTTTATTGCAAGATTGTATCATATCTAGATGACAAGCTGTGCCTGAGGATGTATGCATGGAAGAAGATATTCCTTTTATCAGCACAGCAGTGGATCAGTCATACATCTGGCATATGGTCTCTGTCTTATTTCCAATGGGCCTAAATTTGTTAACCTTAGCAGAAGCCATATGATGTACATAGATAAACTCCTGTGTGCTCATATTTGAGTTTCCATTTAGTACAATATTCAAATTCAAATTTTAACATTACAGACACTTACCACTCTCCATCCAAATCATGTGCACACGTGTTTCTGTGTATGCTTTATAAACCAGTAACTCACTAGTGATGATCTTGGTTTGTAATGACAGCAACAGAGCACCGTACAATCTGAAGTTGCTGAAATTAGACCTGTAAAGCAAGCCCATTAGGTTCCATTTGCCCCTTATTTTAGGAGAGACATGATTGGAGAATGTGTTCGTCGTAGTGTATTCTGAGATAGTTTGCTTTTCTATATATATATAACTCATGATGGGTAGATGAATGGACAAGTGGACGATTAGGTAGATGAGAGAGAAAGAAAGAGAGAGCATCAAATTATTACAACTTCCTTTCTGCTCACACTACTTTTAGAACATCATATCACATTTCCTGCTTTTTCTCTCTCTCATTCTGGTTTTACATTCTCCAAACTTAAAGGTCTGTCCTGAACACTAAATTCTTGAATAACATTTGGACTCATGAAGTCTCTCCAGGTAGTTTTCTGTAGTCCTATTTTCTTTGTGCTTTTTTTGTTGCTGTTATTTATTTGTTTGTTTTTTTGGTGGTACAGGAGTTGAACTCACAACCTCACACTTGCCAGGCAGGCACTTAGGCCACTGAGCTAAATCCCCAGCCCTAGCCCATTTTCTTTGCCTACTTGCCAAATTTTTCTATCTTAACATTTCTACTTGGATGACCATCCACTTTTCTTCATTCGTTAGTAGATATTTACATATTTAGATGTGTATTTATTTGGATGCATGTTTTTTCTCCTGCACCAGTGATATTTTCCAACACTTAAGCATTATGAATCCAGGATCTATAATCTTTTCTTTATTCACTGCTATACACCAGCAAAAAAAATTTTGGAACATTGCTTGTATTACCCTCTGTTTCTTGCATCTTTCATATTCAAATGGTTTCAAGATCCATGAACTATTTAAATCACAAAACATACTAAATATATTAGTAACTATGATCATGAATACTTTTAATATTATTTAAATGCACTACTATTAATGCATGTTTTAATATTGACCATGTACTAGGCACATTGTTAATTGCTTTTATGAGTTATAATTCTTAAGGTAGAACTCAAACCACAACAAGGGATTAATTGTATCTGCCCTAAAGAACTGAAGTAACAGTGGCTCAGGGAACAAAACCTAATTGCCTAAACTTATCAGGTAACTATTGAGATAACTGAAATTCTAACTTGGCTTTTTTCTAAAAGTCCATACTTGAAAAAATTTTAGATGTTCAGATCTTTCAAAATTTTACCCCTTCCAAAATCTATTTACTTACCAACCTTATCTTTGTGTAATTTATAACAGATAAGCTTTATTTAATTTGTAACTATGTATGCAAACATATTTGGTATCTTATATATACACTGGATTCTAAATAACATGCATATATGTGTATGGTATGAAACTTTGAAAGTCTTTACATATTATTCTCCTTTTTTCTCCTCTACAGGATTCAAGCACAACAATATATAAGAAGAAAATATATCCCTGAATATCGGTAGAGTAAATTTAAAGGTAAACTTTACAAACCTGATATATTAAAAAATTGTATAATGATGTATAGTAATGTCACAGTTGTCGTCGAGTTTCTGTTAGAGTGCCTGTAGTTATACTGAGCTATTTATAGGTTAATGGAGTAAAAAAAATCTCACTTTAAAAATTATCTAGCTCATCACTTTCTCTAATAGGTTACTGAACTTTTTCTCATAAACATACTTTTCAAGTATCAGAGACTCAGCAAGGTGGACTGACTGTTAAGTTTTGTAAGAGATACAAGTTTCATTGATGACTTTCTTTAAAAGCTTAAATCAAGAGTGTGACTATTAGCCGGGCGTGGTGGCGCACGCCTTTAATCCCAGCACTCGGGAGGCTGAGGTAGGAGAAGCGTTGTGAGTTCGAGGCTGCCTTGGGCTACAACGCGAGCGCAAGGCCGGCCTGAGCTACATAATGCGACCCTGCCTCAAAAAACTAGGGCTGGGAGTTTGACTCAGCGGCTTAAGTGCCTGCCCTGGCAGGTGCGAGGTTGTGAGTTCAATCCCCCGTGTGGCAAAAAAAAAAAAAAAAAGAGTGTGACTATTTTGGCATGAATAATCATTAACCTTTCTAAATTAGATTCATATATAAAGTTTATTAGAACAAAACATTTATCTTTGACTAATACTTTCTATAAGTATGGGCTTGAAAAAGTTAATGGTTGGTGATGGGGAAAATATATTGCCTATCATTTTAATGGATGATTAAAATGTCTCATAAAATAATTTTCATAATAATGAATGGTTTGAGCAGTTAAATTTCTCATCAAGGTAGAGTAATAA
The DNA here is from genome assembly GCA_004363535.1 of Dasyprocta punctata. Classification (NCBI taxonomy): domain Eukaryota; kingdom Metazoa; phylum Chordata; class Mammalia; order Rodentia; family Dasyproctidae; genus Dasyprocta; species Dasyprocta punctata. Next base: position 80,524 of record RJWM01001940.1, on the reverse strand, counting down.
GTGACATAATAAGGAAAAGAATTACTTTAGCTTACATACTATAAAGCATACTTCATCACACCTATGCTATACATTGCCTGACTGTGCATGTATGTCAAGCAATGTGTATATATATATATATATATATATATATATATATATATATAATTTGTTACTTACACAAATGGAAATATCAAAACAGTCATATTTGAAAACATTAGAAGTTCTTGGAGTCAAAGTTCATGATTTTTGTTATACACTTATCGTTTTTAGAGATGTACTCTAAACATGAATCTGTTCCTTTGTTAATACATGGAATGAGAGACATGACAAAAAGCGAAGGGCATTGCTTTCAGTGAGAAGATACAGTTACCACACAGCAGGAGATTACCAGCCTCCTTCTCATCCATCTCCTAGGAGTGATCTCAGTGCTTCTCAGGAGTCTGTATCATTTATATTGTTGGAAAATTTAAGCAAGTCTGAACTTTCTATTATACAGGTTCAGAATGTATCAGTGGTGATTACATTGCTTTGTAAGTGTGCCATACTTAGGAGCAAATACAAACAGAGACAATACTAACCTTGGTACAAACTATCGCGAGGCATGCAGAGTCAATCATCAATCAACGACTTTGTTACAAGAAAACAGATATTTATCTATCATGCATAAACTATATTATTAGAGGAAAAACAGCGAATTTCAGTGTGTGTGCACGAAAAATGTGCATCCACTTTTAATCCCTATCTTGCAAATTTACAATCTTTAACATTGAAAATTAAAATATTAGTTCTGAATTTATTATAAATTTATTTATCATATTTCAGTTTATGACCGTATCATTAGGGTTGTGATTGTGGACAGGATTATGTTTAACGTGAATCATTTGTTCTTCATGTTGGAGTTCCATGAAACAGCTTCAGAAAGGACTATAGTCAGGCTGGTGGAACTTCACAGAATACATTTTTTCTGAGGTGAAGATACCTCAGATTTTAATCTTAGCACAAGTTTCAATGGCATGTTTCAAATTTATACACAGGAAAAGAATAGGACGCTGTTTGTCTATTTAACTAGTCTGAATACACTTGTCAGTTTCCACTATTATTAAAACATAAAAAAAATACTGAAAAAGCTGGGAAATGAGACTTTATACTAATCACTTTATCATAGTGAAGTCCACCCAGGGATTTATTTGACTTTATACTAAATCTTACTTAATCTTTGGCTCTTTTAAGTTATTCTTGGACTATTAATATAAAATATAACATTTTACAGAGGTAATATCTAGACAATTTAATGAGTGAAGACAGAATTAAGATTGATAACCGAAAAGGAAATGTTTGCTTCAACATTAGTCATGACTGTAATTTTTACTTCAATTTACACGATTTTTTAAATTCTGGTTTAGAGCCAGTAGTTTTTCAGGTTAAATATAGACTTATATTTCAGAAAATAAATGTATGCTGTACTTTTATAAGTTTTAGCTATAAACTTTTCATTGCTATTTTCTTCTGAAATGGATTTTCCCAGAAGGCATTTCTAGTTTGTAATTTTTTTTTTAGGTACCTCGCTCAAACTCGCAACCTCACACCTGCCAGACAGGTGCCTAAGCCACTGAGCCAATTTTTGAGACAGGGTCACGCTATGTAGTTTAGGCCTGTCTTGCGCTGGCGCTATAGCCCAAGCTGGCCTCGAGCTCACAACAATCCCCCTACCTCAACCTTCTGGGTGCTGGGATTAAAGGTGTGCGCCACCTCACCCAGTTTAAGCATTTCTAGTTTAAATTAATACCTGAGTTGTCTTCAGAGTAGATGAGATTATATACCTGAACACATTTTATTGAGCAGCTGTAAATTGTATTATAAGTTACAAAATAGTAAACATTTGTTCTATAATTATTAAAATTACCCTGTTTAGTAAACTGTCAAAATAAACAAAACATATTTATTTAAATGAAATTTTTATGGACTCCTGGTCTTTTTTATAATTTTTGGTAATAAGGTAATACATGTTTACTTTATTTTATCATTTAAGATTTATTCTTTTCATTTCTCTTCCTAGCAATGTAAGTAGTAATGTCTACTTCAAACAGTTGATACTAGGAGTAAGGATAATCCATACACTATGCTTACACAATAGCACTTTGTTTATCTCCCTGCACATTTTTTAGTTCAGTAAATATATATTTTCATAACTGAGTAAACGTAACTGTGTAAATCATTAACTTTATGCTTGTCACATGTAATAGACTGTGTAATGTTGTAGTTGCTAATACTTATTTATGACCTCCAGGAAGTGATTGGTGTTCATAAATTCATTTACTCTCCAAAATTACCTTATTATATTTTTAATTATTATTGTTCAGAAGACGTGATAAGTCTGACATGGCGTGATATTATGACTTTAATTATTCTATATTAAATATCACCAGGAAGCAATTATCATCAGCATTTCTGTACATTTGAATTCTTAAGAACAGAGTAGTAAATCTGGTTCACAGTAGACAATAAGCAAGACCAGTGTGCTTATCTGTGTGGATGCTGAACTGGTAGAAACTCTGGTTTCTAGTTAGCAATGGTGGGAGGTATGTGTTCTGGTTACAGCGATGGGTTGCATATGGTCTAGTTACAGAGGTGCTCTGTGCATATTCTGTGTCATAAATCCAGTAATTCTGCACCTGTGCCTCCATGTCACTTGTCCTGCCACTTGTCAGTGCACAGGAGTCCATGGCAAGGGGAGTTTGTTTTGGTGTCTCTGGGATGAATGTTCTCTTGTCATACAACCCTGTAGATTTATAAGCACTTCTTATCCTCTGGGGGATAGCATCGAGCTGACGGATTTTGAGGAAGAATATGATTATATAGTTTCTTGCACATTTGTTGATGAACAGTATTATTCATGTTGCTTGAAATCAGACATTTATCCCTTTAGCTTATTCAATAGTGTCAGCTACACGAAACATGTCTCATTGAAGAAACAATCCTGATCCTGTCTGCAGTAAATCAATCATTTTGGTATTTGAAACAACACCCAGATCTTCCATTTCTCACAAAAATAACTTCATGAAAAATATTTTCTTAATTCAATGATCATTCACTACAATTTTAATTCACATAAATTAATACAGCTACTTAAAGTGCACTTATAAATAAATACTTCTATGAACTTGAAAGATTGCAAAGTAAAAGATTTAATTACTTATGAGGAAAAACTCAATGTTTATATTCAAGTGCAATATCTTATTGGTGATAATTGCAATTTTTCTCATAAAACTCCCTGTTCCTAAGTATTCTACCTCTTTTTCTATTTCAATTAAAATTCTTGACCCTTTTTGTCTCTATTGGTAATTATCTAAACTATATTTATTATTGAAATGGCAAGATGTCTACAAGCTTTGTCTTAAGCCTCTAAAATCACTATTTTCCAAAAACTCTTTCACTTATTACATAATGCCAAGCACTTTTTATGCAGACTGTTGTCTTTACAGTTACAATTAAGTAATCATTTTGAGGCAATTGGCTTTACTGTATTTGTATTTATTTTCCTTCATTCTGCCTCTTTGACTTTACCCTTCTCCATCCTCAGAACTAGTTAACATTATCAGTGTAAGAAAGATTAATCAATACTAATTGAATTGAACTAAAGGAGGAAAGTATTAAAGGGCCAGTTTAATAGATCATGCATCCAACGATGTACAGGTAGTATCAGGCAGCAGTGATCTGATGGAGGATGCAGAAGGAATACCATTTTGAATCTTGATCCATTGCTAGGAAACAGTTTACTTGATTGACAAAGTATTTGTCTTCATTGTCTGTGAAGAAATGAATTATAATTGACTTGTCTCCAGTGAGGGTATGAGAAGACTTTCAGGGGCTGAGCTGAGCTCAAGGAAAAAAGGCTGAAACTTTGCCTGGTAAATAATTAGCCAAGCATGTGATTTTCCTGGATTAAAGGGAAGTTTCCCAAATGCCACTCTTTTACTTTTAGGCATATAAACTTTTCCATGCTCACTGTAAACCATTTCATGTTATTGGAATACAACATTTCATTTACTACATAGAATTATCCAATTAAGCAGGTAATATTCACCATTTTACAGGGAAAACTAAATGTAGATTAATTGTGGGTCCTTACGGAAGGAATGTTTTGCTCTTAACCAACAGGAATGTGGTGATACAGTGTGAATTTTCCAAGTATAAAGCATGGTTAAGGAAATATGATCATTAGAGCCCTTCGAATTTTTTAAATTGTGGATTCATGATGATTTATTTTGAGATTTTTGTTATTCACATTTTACAGTAAAATGCTAAGACTCTCACTTCAAATTCCTATAAATTATGTACAAATTTTGTTTAGCATTTTTATGCCTAGAGGTTTTTAAAAATGTTCATCAAATTTTCCATGGATCTGTGGCTAAGCAGATTTTAAGCAAAAAACAACAACAGATAGATGGATAAAAAATGTGGATAAAATATGGACTATTTAGAATACAGGGTATGTTTTTAAGTAGTTTCCCAGTCACAGTATGTAATTATTAATAATCATAAATAACAAAGTCACCCAAATAAGATATGTGCAAACTAAGACGATTTCTTTCCATGTTTATTGATCTGTTTGTTTTTGCAGTGCTGGGGATCAAACCCAGAACCTTATGCATTCTGGCAAGCACTTTACCAAACACTGAGCTATACCCTGAAAAGTTATTTTTTATGTCACTTTCATGAGAGAATAATACGCTCTTTATGCATGTCTTCTGACTCGTTATGTATTTAATTTGATAGTTTATAGAATTAAGACAATGTGAAGCTTTTAACAACACTTGTGCAAACCTACACTCTTGTATTTACACATCTCTTAGTGCTCTTTATTAAAACACATATGCCACTGTTCTGCATTCCCCACGTTTGGACAGTCATTCTCTAGTCTACCATCAGCCACAAACTCACACGAATATAAGGATACCAGCAGGGAACACTTCAACATTACCCTGTCCTTATTGTACTTCTTTAGTTCTTAAAAACCCAAAATGCTGACAAGACCACCTATTGCTATGATACTTCTGTATGAAAAATCTGTGCCAAAATACAGTTACAGTAATTGATAAAGAGTGACAGAAAAAATTATAACTCCTTTGAGACACAGTCTGCTTCAAGGATTTTGAAATGCTTTATTTGTGGTGGGGGTGTTTAAGTAATGCAATCTGATTTGTATCAAATAATACTATTTAAACTCATGAACATTTCTGAATAATTGTAGTGTTAGTATGCTGAGAACTGTAACATAGATGTCCTCTAGATGTTCTCAGTTGCTTAAGAAAGGTATTATTATCTGTATTTCTTCAGAGAATACCACATTAAACAATTCAATACAGATTAAGTTGCATTCACACTCAGATTTTTGAGGTATAATTTTAGAACTTTTTCTTGTTTCTCAATTGGACTCTATTGTTTTTATTTTCTCCTTTGTTCTGATTTCTATTCCATCTCAAAATATAAATTGTTTTTGGTAACATTTATTCTAGGATTCAAATCCAGACATATTTATGGGACTATAAAAATGTTTTAGAACCTCTTTTCTACAGCTTCACCTACTTCAAACTAGAATGTATTACAGTATAATGTCATCTACTTCAGCATTATTGAAAAAATGGTGTACCCAGATTGTACTGAATATAAGTAAAATAGAGTAGAGATCAGTTCTAGCATGAGGGTAGATTTTATTTATTAAGTCTGCTTTACAAGGACAGAAAAAGCCATCGTATGGAATTGAAGACAAATCGAACAAAATGTCATTTATTTCCGATTTAATGTAAGCCCAGGGTACAGGTAAATCATTCAAGGAGAGGGATGCTAAATCAAAATATGAGATCTTTAAGTTTTGAAGTTTCATATCAACTATAGCTTTACACAGACTCAGTCATAAAATCTGATGTGAAAAGACTGAATATATTAAAGAAAAATATGAAGATAAGCTTGTTTTTTCTCACCTCAATTCAAGGGGCTATTTTTCTGGTTACTTCATCTTACTTCTATGAAATTTTCAGTAGCAACAGAGACAAACACAGGTGAAAAATTACATTTGGAAGTAAAATAATACGTTATGTAAAATCATATACAGGTCAAAGACATTTATTTTTTTTAAACTGAGAGCAATTTTTAAAATCTTAAAATGTCAAGGACCTAGATAATTCTTGCATTTACCTCTTATAAATGACTTTTATTTCTTTTATTTGCACCAGTTCAAATTATGAAACTTTATCAATATCTTAGACTTGTTATCTCTGGTGATTTTCTTAAGTATATAACATATTGATATTTTTGATAATCGTAGATTGATGAAATTAATTTAAATGTGTTTTACTTGTACTTTTGCATTGTTGCAATAATGAGGTTAGTCTTGTGTGAGCCAGCATACAGGCCCAGGAAAATTGAACACAGGATGAAAATTGTGAAAATCTTCTAGCAGTACATATACAATGTCAGAAATAATTTTTGCACCAACATAATATGGTTCATGCTTGCAGATTATGCAAAATGATATTTCAAGCATAAGATTCAATTTCCTTCAGCAAAGATTATTATATAGTTTATAGGTGATAATTTGTGGTAAGTGGTATTTATTTGCTTTTCTCAATTATATGCTAAAAGGATAATATGTGTAATATGTATTTTTCTGTATAAATTATCAAAATATCATACAGGGCTCACAAGTTGAAAAGGCATCATAAAATTTTAATTGAACAATGTCCAAAGTTTTCAGTTGAGATTCGGAGGTCCAGGCATCAAGACTGAAAGCTCTGATGCTATACTCATCTTGCCTGTGTGACCTTGGGAAATAAGTGTTTATTTCCTGAGACTGTGATTCATGATTTAATAACTAGAGGGGTTGCAGTGGAAAGGATTCCCATGTTTCAGTCTCTAATCTGGGTCCATTCCATTATATAGTTTCACTGCTGTAGTTTGCAATAATGAACATAATTTGGAGGATTGTTATAATGCTACTGTTCACTTAATTCAGATTTCTTCATTTAGATGTGCTTAAATATTTAATTAAAATATATTGAAAGATGAAAACACTATAAACATTCGATTTTGAAAGAGGTTATGTTTATATTTGAGAAAAACTATAAACATACAATTTGGAAACAAATAGGTTTTCCTCTGTAGACACTATATCCTAAGTAATGGCCAATGATTTCATTAACTGTAACAATTACACTGTATTTTTTATTATGTAAGAAAATATTTTTAGAGGTTTACACTTAAACATTGACAAGAAAGTTTACTGACATAAGGTTTGCTGTAAAATAAATCATTCAAATAAGATATGCTGAAATGTTAGGAATTTGTTAAATATGGATAATGGAGCAGATGTGACTGCCTGTCCACAACATTTCGTCACGTGTGTTTGGTGGGAATTGCCGCCCCAGTAGGGACCAAGTTTACACGGCACCCTTACAGAGACACGAAGTGTAAAAAAGAGAGAAACATTTTCCAGGTCCAACCATGGCCATCTCCTGCACTTGTTTCTCCCTTCTCTTTTCATCATGTGACTGTCTGAAAAGCAGGTAAATTCTCCCCAGAAAGGACTTGGAGTCCATGAATCAACTGTAACAAAGCTTTTGACAGATCAAGTCCCTGAGTTACTGCATAGAGGAAAAAGAACTATCCCACCCGCTTAGTCCTTTCCTCACTACTTTAGAATGAATAACAAAGGAACATGAATTATGTTTGAAACATTATAAAAATGCACTTTAGTTACTTTAACTGACCTGATCATAAGTAATTCAGTGATGCTTTGCTCATATGTTGACTTCAGTGAAGAACTGATTGCTTATAGCAAAGTGGAACAGTTAGAATTTTGAGGATGAAAACAAGATAAGAAATAACATTGATAGAAGACCATTATATATTTTCTCTCTTTGGAGGTTCAGTGGAGTTTTTTCATTTAAATTGTGTAGAAGTGAAGAATAAATTCAGTGAGATAATGGGTAGGGACTACTTATAACATTATCTGTAAGAGTAACAAATCAATACTTTTCTGATAAGTACTGTACTTATCAATAATATTCTTCTCAATAAAATTCACAATCGAAAATTAAATAAACTAGGTAAAATGTTTATTTCCAGTATAAAATTACCTTACATATCCCTTCAAATCTGACACTCATCTAGCAAAAACTACATAGAAGAAATTTTGTGCATCAGAGTTGTCTTTATTTATTCCATGCGTACGTTACTATCGCAAATTTTGTCACCTCAACTACTTTTGGCCTCATTTTTCAGAAACCAAATTAAACTAGCATATATTGAGACTATGACCAGTACCTCTAACTTGATGGGAATCTTGGCAACTAGAAATCATTATTTCTGTGGTGGTACTACCTTGTCTTTTTCATCAATACAGATAAGCAGTTTTATCCCCGAGTTTCTATGTAGCACAAGTATACCCAAAAACACACTCACATTTACACAGACACAAATATACATTCATACAAATACACACACTCACCTGCACACGGACATGCCTGATTACACACACATCACATGTTGGGAGCTCTATCCTTTTTCATCTGCTTTTTAGAATATCAACATGTGCAAATATGCATGTAAATGTCAGATTTCATTTCAAAGAGACATCAGACCTGGGTTTTAATTCCATTTCTGATATTTAGTAGTTTTAAATTGATGAAATTATGCCTTGACAAATCTATTGAAATATTTAAATGGTTAGTATTACATTCTTAACGTATTATTAACAATCAAAAATAAAATTAGGAAATATTTTAAGGTAGTGTGTAATACTTAAATAAGCCAAATAAGCAAGAAATCAGAATGTCTGAGGTTTCTGAACCTTTCAAAGATTATCTTCAAACTTCACTGAAAAAAGCTTTGTAAGTGAAAGTTAGCATAGATTTAATGAAGTTTTACAGACGCTAAATGGATCCAAGTATAAAAGAGTATAATTAGGGACCGGGGATTTATCTCAGTGGCCTAAGAGCCTGCCTGGCAAGCGTGAGGTCGCGTTAGATTCCTGGTACCAAAAAACAAAACAAGACAATAAAAAAAGGATAATTATGGAAAGTATTAAAATTTTGCATTATTATCTATATATTTTAAACTGCATGTAAACATCTACAGTACATTCAAGTATTGTGACATAGCAAATCTTCGTGATTGAGTGTGCAGAATTGAATGAAAAATATCCAATTTGAAGATTCTTATAGAGTAACTAATTTCAGAAGTTCAGGCATTGACTACTTTTAAACATCTATATATGAAGTATTTTTACTGTAGAAAAATAAATTCTTCCGTAAACACCATTTTCAGCCTATAATCAGCATTTGTATGTATTACATCAATTGAGTCTTACACATAGTTCAAATAAAATATCAGAATGTCAATTTTATTGTTGTCAAACTATTTTTTTCTACTTAGATTTCACAATACAATAAAGCTTAAAGCATTGTCTTATAAATCTATCAATTTAAACTCACACTTTGATTCCCATTATTGTTTGGTTTTTCTTTGCTAATGCTAATTAGGTAATTCCTCACCTTGTCTTCCTTCTTTGTGCCAAAGTACAGATTTAAGATTCTAAAGCGATCTTTTTGCGACACAGGGCACTGGACCCAGAGCCTTTTCATTGAGTTACAGCCTCAGTGCTTTTATTTTTTTTTTTTGATTTTTATTAATTTTAAACAGGGTCTCCCTAGTCCCTAAAATGACCAAGCTGGGCTGGAAATTTTAGCCCTTCTAACTCAGTCTCCCAGAGTTCTGCAATTAGAGGCATGCATTACCATGGACTGTTGATATTTGTTTTTGTATCTCATACTTTATTTTGTCACTTAAAGCTTACACAATGTAGGTTCTCTTTTTCAGCAATTCCATAAGATCTATAATTTTTCCCTTTACATACTTTTGCCTAGTATATATATATGCATCATTATAGTCAGATACCAATTCCTTAAAATTCATCAAGTAAAAACATAAGCAGTAATGAGGGCAGACAATAAATGACATAATTTAAGAAGTATCACACATCTTTACATGATCACATAATTTTAGATATCTTTGCTTTATTCATGATCATGCACGCTTTGCCTTATCTTTTATCTCAGGAATATTAATGTTATAGATTTCCATCTTGGTTGATGATTCTGTTAAAATTTACGTTGTACATAAGGAAAAGGATAGGTCTATTTTTATTCTAGAAAACATTGGTTGCAAAAAGTTGTCTTTTTGCAGTTATTGTCTTAGTATATTTGTCAAAATCGATTGCCCATTTATGACTGGACCTTCTTGGCTCTTGGTAATGTTGGTATATTTGCCTATATTTGTCTTAATTGTGTTGTTTAGCATAGGTTTATAAAATCTTACACCAGCCTTCTGGCAGATGAATTTTGTTCATAATCACTTCATCTGTGAATTTGTGCTTTAGAAGTGTCTCAACTTCAGTATTCTTTTTAGTTTTATTTCACGAGCATAGACTGCCTGTATAATATTGAATTCGCTAATAAATGTGGATATTCTCATCCTTTTTCTGATGTTAGAATAAAATAAAAATATTGTGTGTTTCATCATTAAATGCAGTGTTTGTTATTGACAAAACTTCCAATTTCTGGAATAAACTCATAACATTCTATTATATTGTTATTTTCTAAAACTGTATGTGTAGAATTTGATTTGCTTTCATGTTCTTTGTTATCATGGTATCCAGATTACACTGTTTTTGTCCTGAGCTTGTTTCAAGTTAATGCATGCCTCAGGAATGAAATAAAAAGTGTCCTATTTCATTTCCCTTGAATTTAGGCAGAGTTTCTTTGATTTCTTCTTAAAACTGGAAATAAGTATCCAGCAAAACCAACTGCATTTGCTTTAAAATTTCACTTGGTCTAACAGGATAGTGAAGTCTTAATTTTCTCAACTTCTCAGTGAATGTGAATAGTTGGTGCCATTTGCAGAATCTGTCGATTTATTCTAAGTTATTCAATTCATTGTCATGGATGTTTTTCTAATATAACTTTATTATCCTTTTAAGAATTAGTGATGTCATATCCCATGTCGGCATTAGTATTTTGTAACATATCTTTTTCCACTTAATAATAAAACTGTAGTTGTGAAGAAAATCTTAAATTTGCTTTAACTTTTTGAAAATAATACTTTAGGGATATAATTTACTGTTGAATTTTTCTTTTGTATTTTAAGGACATTTTTCTTTTGTCTTATAATTGGAAATTTTCTGACCAGAAATCTATTGCTATTTTTATATTTGCTCTTCTTGAACAACTGGGTCTCGTTTATCCAGGTGTTTTTAGGGTTATCTCTATCATATGTTTCTTCTCTGCAGTATCATGATGTTGTCCAGTATTCTGCTTCTTGCTTGTGAGGCAGACAGAAAGTTCACCCAAGATGTAATTCTCTTCATATATCTTGTCCATGTTGTATGCTGAGACTCTTCAGCACTGACTTAATAACAATACATTTGGGAGATGTATGCCTTTTTTCTTTGCTCCCTCTTCTATTCTTTGGTGACTGTAATAATATGGAAGAAATTTCTTTGTACTGCTTGTGCCAGTGTGCTTCGTAAAAACACGCACTTGCTCTCTGAGTCTCCTTTAAGGGTTTATCCTAGTTTGTCCAGGCTGATACCAATCATTGATATAGGTGAGTGGTTTAACTAACAAACAGTGACTTCTGAGTGTTCTAGAAGCTAAGGAGGGGCCATCAGGTGTGGTTTCTCTTAAGAGATGGTTCGCTAATTTACAGGTGATCACCTTTCAATTGTAGTCTCATGTGTATGGTGGAAAACAAACCATGGATGTAAGTCCGTATTTCTGCTTATGAGAGAATGTGTCTCATTCAGGGAAACACATGATCAGTACGCCAGAATCAATTATTTTGAGAAGGCATCTTTTAGAGTAAAATGATGAATGATATGAAAAACTATTCTGTGTATATATGATAGAGACTATATAAGAACATGAGGGAAAAATACTCAAAGAGAAAATGGTTAAGATTTAGTCCTCGTGTTTATTGGTTACTTGAAGAATCCTCCTTAACCTGGCTACATTATTTTCTTCAAACTAAGCTCACTCATGAATTTATGGTCAGCTGGTGGGTTTAATGCAGATTGCTTGGTGCGGGATCTCTTTGACTGAGACTCCTAGTTGGGTTAGAGATCTATGTTGGGCGGGGAGAGAGACAGAGACAGACAGAGAGGCCAGACAGAGATAGAGAAACAAAAACAGACACACATACAGAGAGAAAAAGATAGAGAACAAGAATGTAAAGGTGAGAAAAGAGAAAGTGAAGAGGAGAAGGAAAAGGAGGAGGAGGAAAAAGAGGAGAAGAGAGGAGTAATAGAGGAATCTAAATGTGCTCCAGAGCCCTGAGTCTGAAGTCAAACTGAATGGCATCACTTATACCAATTTTATGCAGTGTATCATAAATCATGGAGCAGAAAGAATACACAACAGATCTGATTTACAAAGTTGATAATTAGATTTTATTTTGACTGGGAAATAAACTGTGATCAGTGATCGAAGGAGGAATGTGAATTGTATTTATTTTTTGCAATCTATCTCGACTAAGAATTTTCAGGGAGAACATTAATGATGTAATAACAAGACAGTAAAAGAATGCCAAGCTTGAATGCAGTGTGAAAACTGAATCTATTTCTATAGCGATTTTTAAAACTGTGCCTGCATGCAATCTTGGAACCTCTAAAGCATGCGGTCCTTTTTCCTGAAGAATGTGGTTGTCTATGTAACAATTGCAGGTCTGTAAAATACAGCCTACTACCTAAGCTAAAATGAGCAAAAAATCACTAATACTCAGGATTTTTCAGCAGCTACAAAATAATATAAAATATTTCAAATCATAGCTTTTATTTTTATTCTTTGTTCAAAAATACCTTCTTCACATCATTTTAAGAAGTATCAACATGGCATTTTTATCAAAATAATTTCTGTAAGTGCAACAGAAACAGACTGGATCCCATTTGATAAAGTGACACTGCAAAATAAATAAAAAACTGGATGTTAAAAGCACCAAAAAAGTAAAAAAAATGTTCAAAATTACCCAGACTATTGACAAATTTCAAAACATTAGGTTTAACTCTTAAGCTTAAAAATAATTTTGATGGAACTTTGACAAAACCCAAATAACTGTAATTTAATGTTAATTATACACTGATAGTTTTCCTTTCATTTCTTTTTCATATAACATAGTTGTATATGCATGACAGTTATGATTATTTCATATAAATAGGCTCAGCTTATACTTATTTCAGGAACTGATTGCCTGAGGATTTACAAGGAAGTCAACAAAGTAATGAAACATATACATCATTTGGAACACTAAGAAAAATTATCAAATTCAGTTGTCATACTGCCTTTTTTTCTAGCCCATCTATAAACTTTGGCCACCTAGAGAGCCTTTATATATAAAAATAAAATAAAAACTATTTAAAATTAATTTTATTATTTAGTTTTGACTACAATAATTTTTTGTGTTCATATTTGTTTAGAAAACCTTCCTCAGAACACTTATGTATATTAAACTAGCGTATCATCATTTTTATTCATTGTACTCTAGTATCTATTTTTATAAAACTACTGGCATGAAACAATTACTTCAATATTAGCTTTTGTAGCATAGGCAGAAATAAATTATATTTTTAATACTACAACCTGTTTATTATCTTCATCTTCAATAATGACATAATCCAAGATCATCATTATTATTACTATGAAGAAGTATTAGTCTGGAAATCAGAGCAAATGGTTGCATTACTATGTATCTCTGTAATCTTCACAAGCTGTATGAGCTCCCTTGACCTATTTCAAACTGTAAATGATGAAATTTTCAAGTGGTCTACTGTGACTAGTACCTACTTTCTTTAGACCTCTATAAGTTTATAGAAGTTTGATGATTCAGTTACCACTGGAGGATTAAAACCACTAAAGCTTTATTTTAATATTTTTAAAAGATTACATAACTATAAAATTCTTGATTTCTTATCTGAGTTTGATTCACATATTGAAGAAAAGTTGTTTTGGTCATTAAAAACGTTTCAACATATAACCATAATGGGAAGAAGACTCACTCCTGTGCCCTTTCATTATCAAGAGTCCGTCTCAGTAGCACCAGTCAAACAATGTGCTGGTCTCTGTGTTCTGAGCTCTTGTAAAGAGCACTGAGTAATCATTTCACACAAGCAACATGCTTTCAACCCCAAAGCTTTCCCCACTTTCTCTTTCCATATACAATGTTGAGTCACATTATTATCGTCGAGATGATTCCCAGACAACCATTTCTGGTAACATTATTTATTTTTTTCTTCTATGTCTTGACAGAAATTAGATGGATTTTCACATGACATCCCAGTTTAGCAGTGTGTAATAGAAAATACGACAATGTGTTTCAGGAACAAACTAGAAAGACAAGTGAATACAATTAAAGACACAGTGTTTCTGCACATAATAGTATTCATAAAAAGGAGGAGGAGAAAAGGGAGGAAGGCCAGGTATATATGATATAAAGACGTAGGGATGACCTGGGTTTAAGGAGATGGTTATCAGTTAACAAAGGAAAACTGACTACTTTATTTTTATTTGTAACAAAAAAGGTATTATAAACAGAACGATATACTTGTAGTAGGAAGCTCAGTGTTTCTAAACCATGAGGTGATGATAGCAAATCGCAAGCCAGTTTCATCTCAAAGGAATGATGAATTTTTATTTTGAAAATGTACTTTTCAGGGTTACCAGAATTTTCAGTCGATATCGATCAATTCTATTTCTTTATGTACTACAAAACTTAAGTGAATATTGTCATTGTGCATCACAAATTTCCTGATTTTAGATCGAAGACCTCAGTGTTCCATACTGTTGAATAAAGTATCATGCACATACGATTATTAGAAAAGACGTAAGGCTGGGAGTTTGGCTCAGTGGCTTAAGCGCCTGTCTGGCAGGCGTGAGGCTGTGAGTTCAATTCCTGGTGCCGGAAAAAAAACAAAAAAAGAAAAGACGTAAGTGGAAAATATTTCAAATGAATGGAGCACAACACAGCTTCGATCACAGAGGATTTTACTGTCTAATGAATTTTGGAAAAAAAAATCCTCAGTTCAATTTCTTATTCTAAAGAAACAAGTGAATATACTCCAATGAAAACTAAATGAATAAATATTTATGACCGCAATATCTGTGAACTAACCAGATTACAACCTCATTTGGAACTAAGTAATGTTAATAATGCACCCTAATAGCAGGATAGTATGGAAAATAAATAATAGAAGTAAAACTGTAATCAAATTATTAATTTACAAAGCTCCTCTCAAAACAGAATATGGTATACTACGTGAGGAATAAACAAAAATTCTACCAGTCTGGGCTTTTGGCCCAGAAACAGAAGCACACAAAAACATACATAACTAAGGAGATTAAAAGAAGATTATATTTTAAAGATGACACTCGAAGAGAAAAAGGAATAATGTTACTGAATTTAAAAAGAAATGTCTTGTTTAAATGTGTTAATAAATTTGATAGAATGTATTAGTGTATTATCAAGAGGAAATAAGTATGAATTCTGATATAGGAAAATAATTCTCTTAATGAAAATTAATAATTGTAAGACATAATATGCAAAATAAAGATTTTTATAAGGTACCGCAATATACCAGTAGTGAACCAAATATTCTTCCTTTGTTTTATACAGTAGTTCAAATAAGTCTTGGTTATGAATTGAGGAGCTAGGTGAAGAAATTTTCCCAATGTGCTAACCATGATCAGTAAATGTTTCAAGGTTTTGAGACTATAACAATTGGGAATATTCAATGAAACAGAACATTACATTGCTTAGATGATTTGAATGTGAAGTCCATGACACAGTCACAAAATTCTTTCACTAGTTTCAGTAAACATATGATTTATGATTTGTAATTCTGAGTTAGCCATTTAATGAACAGTGATATATTTTATACTTGTTCATAAAATTACAACTTCAAAGTCTTGAGAATGTTTTCATGTGATCCAGTGGCATTCTCTTCCATATCCCCGTTAATATCTCAACAAAGGCTAAAAATGAAGTGGCAAAGATTCACATATCTACAAAACAAAAATTGAACAAACATGAATTGGACAATTTATCAGCCTCTGTGTGGGAAGGCTACATAAATGCGGATAGCCTTAATCTACCAGAAGCGCATGTCATACATCACAGTCAAACTGACTCTGCTACTGTGAAAAACTCGTTCATTCTTCTCCTGGAGAATGATATGTGATTGGTACACACTGGATTTGCCACAAATATACTATTTCATGATCATAAAATGCAATGTTAACCAAAGGGTGAGGATGAAAAATCACACTGCAATACTTTGAGAAGTAGCAAGAAATGAAATGGGAGGGTTAATGCTTGTGGTAGAAAAGACGAGAAAGCTGCAGACAGATGCAGGTCTGAGAATGTCTGTGCTGGCTTTCTGGGCCAGGCAGAAGAGACCTAGTATGCCTAATATGATAGGAAGAGTCTGGTAGAGAAGCAGTTGAACTGATAGCAATGAGGAAACACTACTTTGTATTTCAGAGGTGTAAATGAAATTGGCTTCCTATATAGCAGAATGATCAATTTTAAAGAGTATGGGCCAGAAAACAGAAAGGTTATGGTAGACATGTCTAATTTTCTGTGACTTGTGAGGACTGATTTCTGAGCCCTAGTGTCTTCATTGCCTTTATTAACTAAAGTCTTTTCATGAACTGCTTGCATGTGAGCACATGAAGACAGTGGTGGTACCATTTCACACCTGCTTCACATCCTTTGCACTATTGAGCAAGTTATCTTCATTCTGGTTCATACCACTTTCTGCAGGGATTCCCTCCTGCCCAAGCAAATGGTCTCATTTTTTTTTCCTACAGCACATACCCTTTGTCCTGGGGTTTCTACTTGTCTAATATTTGACTTCATGAGAAATTCCAAAGAACAATTACAATGTCAAAATTCTCCTGGAGAAACCCAAGCACCCAGCTTCAAGTTTGTACTTGCTCCACTCCTGCTTCTTTGAGAACACTCATAACAACCCCATCTCAATATTCTAGTTGGCTTTTTTACATTTTTATGAATGGTAGGCAGGCTCGGAGTTTGCAAAGCATAGGGTATATTCACTTTGTGTCTGAGTCTATGCATGTGGTGGTACTACCAGGCTATAGCTGAGAGTGTGTGTAAACAGGAGTGTTATCCCTTTTATCTATTATTTTGTTGACATGGAAAGTTGATTATTCCCTCATGTATCCTTTCATTCAACAAGTACTGTATTCATTAAGAAACCACTTCACTCAAGCGTTCTTCCAAGGCTTAAGGGTACAGCAGTGCACAAAGTAATGCCAAGATTACTCGGAAGCAAGTTTGTACTTTGAAGATCAAACAATGTGTCACAGTAAGAAATAAAAGCTATAAAGGAAAAAAATGATATAACAAGGAAGACAGAGATTTCCTATACATGCAGTGTATTAAGATTTTCACATAAGAATTCACTGATGTGGGAACATAAGAGTCATTACTGAAAGTGCATGCGGGAAGGAGTTATCCAAATAGCAGAAGAAAGTTTCTTCCCAGGACAAAAGCCTTACTCTGAATGTGCAAAGCGCAACTAGAAAAGACCTTGTGGACTGAAGGGAGGCCATGAGGCGAAGAATGAGAGAGAATGAAAACAGAGAAGGGACAAAATAGCATGAATATTCATGGAAAAACAGAATATTCAAGAAATGGCTATTTTCTTAGTAAATGCCGTATAATTATTAAAAAAAAAACTCTTGCAATTCAGAATGAAAAACGAACTCACCATGAAAATTTTGTGTCAAGCTTTTTATTATAATGTAAAGGATTTATCAAGTCAATAAAAGGAAAACATGTATTTCTGCCTCAATTAAAAGGAATGCATTTCATTATACCCACGAAGTTTTAAGAAGAAGGCATGTTAATAGATTAGAATTAAAAGAAAATAGCAAACCATATCAATGAAAGCTCAATATTAATTCATACAAATTGATTTTGCAACAAATCAAAGCTTAAAGTAAATTAGAAATAAGCAAAACCAAACTTCACAGTCAAACCCAGGCTGTCTTTCTTTCTTTCACAAACTGAGAACCATTACAATTTATGCAGATTAGGGATTTTGTGTAAGACTCAAGAATATAAAAATAATATGGATATTCACAAAGAACAATTCCCTCTCAACAAGAATGCAGATGTTCTCAATATGATCGCATTTCACAGTGACCTGAAGCAGGAACAGAATAACCCCCTCTACTACAAGGTAACCCTAGGGTTTTTCTATTAACATGAGAAATGCAAGTCTTAAATACCTTTGCTTGTTTGTTGGTTAAATACTTGACCTTTATTTCTAGAAACAAGAGTGAGGCAAGTATCTGCCAAAGTAATTTCATATGCTCAAAATAAGAACTTGATATAGAGACGCTGAGAGTCAGAAGGTCTTAATGAAAGGACGCCTCATTGTATCTCCTGTGACAGTCAGGCTGTAGCAAATTTGAAGCACAAACAGAAACAGAATGGACACTGTTTCCTAACCACTTAAGAAAAAGAAGTAAATTCTTGGGATTTATGGTTTTTATCTTTCAAATATAATTTTAACTGTATACATTTTAAATCCCCAAATCATAATAAAACCATTTCTGAGAATATTTAAACTTGTGTCATGCAATAGATGCCTACAATTAAGTGATCACAGGAGTTTGACTAAATGTTAATTCATAATAAATGTATAGCTGATACCACAAAATGTAGCTAGCAGAAAATATTACTATTATTACATTAGCAAAGGCAGAAAGCTTATACATGATATTTATGATACAGAAGCATAATAGTTTACGTGTTAGTCAAAAATATAAACTCAAGAATAAATATAAGGAGTAATACCACTGAAAAAATTTG
This sequence comes from Dasyprocta punctata, assembly GCA_004363535.1. Classification (NCBI taxonomy): domain Eukaryota; kingdom Metazoa; phylum Chordata; class Mammalia; order Rodentia; family Dasyproctidae; genus Dasyprocta; species Dasyprocta punctata. The sequence continues at coordinate 61,597 of RJWM01001940.1, read as the reverse complement.
TCATAAATGCATGATTTCAGTTAAATATGGTTTATTTCATTAAATGAATAAACTTAGAGCCTAAGTTATGGTTTTTTTCTTTCTCAAATCAAACTCTTAATTATACATTTGGTGACTGTACTATTGAAAAGATTTCTATAATTCCTGGAAATGAAAACAAGTTAGATCTCAATTCTACCATATGTATTATTCTGTGTGTATCAAGACATCCTTTATTTGGCTTGTTTTGTCCTACTATTTTATCATCATGCTACAGGAATAAATAGAGTCCAGCATTTCTATCTCCTCAGTCTCATTCCTACAGCCTAAACGCCCTGGAAATTTTTGCTATCAAGCTGCATTTCACTGATGAAATTCTAACTACATATAAAATGGGTAGTCTGGGAAAGTTTGCATAAAATTTCATCCAACTTTCTTGTGTGTATGTTGAGAATAATAATCATAGTAGCAGGAATACAGAGCTATTGTGGGGATTGAACACATTTTTTCACACTGTTATCCATTGGGTTCATTTTTTTTGAATGTAAGTATAGATTCTTAAACAAACACATAAAAAGATCTTCTCTTCAGCAAATTGCTGTGCTTGAGACTACCTTCGTGATTTCCATCTTCCTGTTAACATGTGAAAGAGTTTTGGAAGGTAAAGGGATGGCCCAGACCATGTGAGACGTATCTGTTTGTCTCCATGACTCCTCAATCCAGGAGGATGAGTAGTGTGCTAGAATAAGCCAGACCTGTCTTTTCTACACCAGGGTATCCAGGGTATTTACTCATGTAAGGCAATTTTCTCAGGTGCAAAGTGAACATTAACGAATACAGAGGGACATTCCAGACACGCAGGACTGTATGAATGGGTGTCCCGCTGAGCAGCTGAGCTAGGCTAGCACAAGGAGGAATGAGTACTTCAACTGAAATGCATGTGAGCTTCTCCCATGGTGAAAATGACTGGAAATCACAATCTCGTATTGTTGAAAATAGGATAAAATGAGTGAACAGAATGTTGGATGTCTAGTTGTTGCCCTTGGTGTTTCTGCTGCTACTGTTGTTTTTACAGACGGTACGGGAGGGAGAAAGATTCCTCAGGGAAGCGTTAGGAATATTTGCCAGGAGAAGCAGAAAGCTTAAAGAGGAAACTATTACACAATCTCAGGTACAATTAAATTAAGAATGCACATTTAAATAGTTATTTAACTAAGGTAAGAAAAGGAAACAATGGACAAAGATTCTATGTACTAATAAGATCAGGGTACCTTTTTAAAAAAAGAGTATAAATGTCTATCTTAAGCTTCATACCTTGACTTTATATATAAGGGCATTTTATGTCATGTCCCACTGAACTTGAAAACAATAGTTTTGTTTCCTAGAATTTAAATGTGATATAAGCACAAAATGTGTTGTGAAAAGGAAATTTTTGAGCATGAATAAAAGTTAATCAAATGTAGGTCCACTACTTTTGAAATTTTAAATGATCCAATTAGGCAAGACAATTTCACATCTTTGAGTACTATTGAAAAAAAAATATGATTATCAAACCCATTTTCGTAATTGGTATAGTTTTGAAATAGTTCATATTAAAGGTATTAGAAGAGATCACTCATAAAATAATTATAAAACATTATTAAATGTACAAGTGATGAAACAAACTATAGACTAAACCCAGATATTTATTAAAAATGATCCTAAATCTGCATGCACCCTTAAAATGAATTTTGAAATGCACACACCTAAATCACTATTGGTTATAAAGTAAAATTTTAACTCTGCTCATTTTAAGAGAGAAAAGTTTAATATACCTCATCAACTCAAGAAATACACACAAAGTGCTACTCTAGAGCAAATTTAAGGGAGCACATGTTTAAATTTTTCAAGTAGAGAAAATTTTAAAATAGTCTCATTAATTAGATAACCAACAAAAGTTGAAAATCAGCAGTGAAGACAGTTGTCATAAATACCATTGGCAAGTGGAAAAATTGTGCCGGAAAGATAAAATAATCTCACTACAAACCTCAGAGGAAGAATATAATTTAGCAAATGATACATTCAGGAACCTGAAAACAATTCAGGACTCTGGCTTACCACAGCATGAGAAAAATGGCTTCTGTGTCAAAATAGTATAGAAGAAAAAAAAAAAAAACTCAGAAGACAGATGAAGCTAGAAAATTTAAAAATTGGTTATCTCTCAGGAGGAAATCCAAAAATCTAATACTTTTCTATAGCCTAGTAAACATATTTGAGATAAAAAGAGGAAACTAGAAAGATCAATAATAGTTCACTGGTTTAGTCAAAATGCCCATTTTTTTTCTCTTTTTGAGACAAGGTTTCACTATGCAGTTCAGCCTAGACTTTAACTCACTTTGTAGCCCAGGCTGGTCTCCAACTTGTAGTAGTAATGTTCCTGCCTCAGCCTCCCCAGTACTGAGATTACAGACAGGCATGTGCCACCATACCCAGCTTAAATTATTTTCTTCATTTAAGATAATACTACATATAATAGCCTTCTAATAGTATTTAATAATTGGAAAATGATAATTTCTATTCAAACCAGTTTTATTGCTATTATCAGTATACAGTTTATTCTATTTTATTTCTTTTGCAGCACCAGGGATTGAACTTACAACCTTGCACCTACCAGGCAGGTACTTAAGCCACTGAGCCAAACTCCGAGCCCTAGTTTTTTGAGGCAGGGTCGCACTATGTAGCTCAGGCAGGCCTTGCGTTCACGTTGTAGCCCAAACTGGCCTTGAACTCACAACGCTCCTCCTACCTCAGCCTCCTGAGTGCTGGGATTCAAGACGTGCGCCACCATGCCCAGCTATCAGTATATATTTTAGAGTTGGCCTGAGAATCAAATGAATCAGATAAACTAGAATTTCCAGAACTAATGAAAAAAGCAAAAAAAAAAAAAAATATTAATGAGAATAACTATGGTAATATCTTAGCAAAATGCATGAAAGATCTATAGTGCAATAAAATTAATTAAGAACAAATAAAAAAACAGTTATATTTGGGCAAATACACTGTTCCCTAGTTTTTGCCTTCAAAAACAGCAAAAAAAAAAATATTAAAGAGCAGGTCTGACTAGTTCTTAAGCCCATACAACATTAAGACTAACAGTTATAATCAAGCATAATGCAGAAAAAGAAGCATATAAGATTAAGGAATATATAAAATTATACAAACTGCAAATCAAGGAGTAAAAAAAAAAAAATCCATTCTTAAATTTAATCAATTTGTCAGAGTTTCCCGCCTTCTTTTGGTTCTTGGTTACATTAGATATTCAGTAGTTTGTTTTTAGCACCTCTAGGCCAAAATCCTAATAGTTCTGTTCATTAATAAAATTGGCATAAACAAACTAAATGAGAGTAGATGATTAGACTTCTTACCAATGTTAATGTATTTTCTTCACATTTTAAAATTATCGTGGTTTGCTCTGCTCTTTGAATTCCCTGCGGTGATCGGGGGAGGTCAGCTCAGTTTGCAGGCATTGTGTCGGCATCAGCAGTGTGCACAACTAGCCCGATGCAGTCGCTTGCCTGCTGGGCTTTCTGAGTTTCCAAACTTCCTCTACATTTATAGCCAATACCCTGATATGTTTTTGGATCTTGCACCTGACTTATGTTATTTGTTTATAATGATTTCCCGGTGTCCCTGGAATCAAGTTTCAATTGTGTCCATTTCATTCAATGGCCTGCAGTCTGCCTGAATGTTTCCCAGTCCTTGCTTTCTCAAGTCTTCCTGTGAGTCTGGCCACCATCTTTATTTCTTCTAAATGCTCCTTGATCATTTCATTCCCGGACCTTTCCCTCTATCACAGAATGTTCTTCTATGAACTTCCTAGTCAAATAATTGCAGGTATAATGGCAAGGTCAAGTTGCACTTGGTATAAATATTTTACTTCCTTAATATATTTTATTAATTATACTGTGTTCCCCCAAAATCAATTATTTCTACTTTCATTATTAAATATTTTCTTTGTCATTCTGTAACTGTTGCTTATTGATTAGTTTATGTAGTTGCTTTGTATTTTGTGTATTAAAGGTTAACTATGGGATTATGCATGCTTAAAGTATTAAATAAATAATTTTTTTGTCAAAAAATATTAAATCCAACTGGCTGTGGTGGTGCACGCCTTTAATCCCAGCACTAGGGAGGCTGAGGTGGGAGGAGCATTGTGAGTTAGAGAGTGGCTTGAGCTACAACGCGAGCACAAGGCCGGCCTGAGCTACATAGTGTGACCCTGTCTCAAAACAGTAGGGCCAGGAGTTTGGTTTAGTGGCTTAAGCACCTGTCTGGCAGGCGTGAGGCTGTGAGTTCAATCCCTGGTGCCCCACTGCCAAAAAAAGCCATAAATCTCCATATTTATTACTACCCCAAAATACATATGCAAATCTCTTTTCAGTTCACCAGTGTTAGAGACTGAACTGTGTGCGGCAAAGTTACACTGAAATCCTACCCACTGAATGTGACCTTATTAAAAACAGAATTCATGCAGATGTAACAAATGAAGATAATACCATCAGTGTTTGCTGTGACCCAAGATAATTGATATCTCTATAAATAGTGGAAACATTGTGGGAGACAGACTCAAAGGAAAAGGCAGTCACATGACATCAGAGACAGAAATCAGCGCAGTTATTCTGATAACTAATAAGTCAAGGATTGCTGACAAACACCAGAAGCTAACGGGGGCAAGAAAAGTTTCTACCCCTTACAGATTTCAAAGAGAGTACGGCTCTGTGACAAGCGCAAGGTTGTGAGTTCGATTCCTGGTACCAGAAGAGAGGGAGAGAGAGAGAGAGAGACAGAGAAAGTGAGAAAATGGCTTTGGTGATGCTTAGGTTTCAGTGTTCTGGCCTCTAGTTTGTAGTACCGTAGTTTGTTATATAGCATCCATAGGAAATTAAGACAATTATGGTAGAGCAGATCAATCAGAATGAATAACTTCCATATTACATCATCATAAAGAACAAATTTGTAGATGAAAATAAAGGGATTTTTTTTTGGTTTTGGTTTTTTTTGTTTTGTTTTTTGTATGGGGAATTGAATTCAGGACCTTGAGCTTGCTAGGCAGGTACCTGTGCTGCTGAGCTATATCCCTGAACCTAATATAAAGTTCTTAAAAATGTGAATGATTTTTTTATTTGAAGCAGCACAACTGTGTAGTAATAATAGCCTGTATCAGTTCAATGAAGTACATTAATAAAGAACTTTCAATTATAAAATTCATGGGATCCTGAATATCATACAATATGCCTCATGTTGTATTATAATCTTTGCACATGAAAAAATTCTGAAGTTTTAATATCTGATACTGAATTCAAGTCACTTATTTTTCCCAAACTAATACAACTGGCAAGTAAAATAGCCAGCAATTCTATTCTGATTGCTGATTTGAAGACTGATGTTCTATCCCCTATGCCACATAGCCTAATGCTTTCCAAAGATAGATTCTGCACACTTGATTATTATCATTAACTGAAAGCAGGGGAAAAGGTGATGTGTTTACTAAACTATATTCAAGAAGTTCTCTCTCTCTGGGCATGAATTTTCTTAAGTAGTGAAATTGTGGGTACTATGTAAAATATCACTACTTGTTCCTTTAGGAACTTTGGCTAGAATTCTAGCCATTTGTCCTAGAATTCAAATGATGGCTTTCTAATCTTGCATTTAAGCATCGCTTTTATAATTTTATTCTTTGTGTAATACATTTTCCTCTCTAAACAGGCACATGGTTTCTTGGCTTTAATAAGCTGCCAGAACTAAATACCATGATAAAATTTCAGGACTCAGCAACGACAAATAGCAAAATTGGCAAGATGCCTTAGGACAAAAGCATGATCATTGCCACTATGGGTGGTATTTGTGCAATGGAATTTCGGTTTCTTCCAACTATAGACTCTTAGGTCTGTTAATTTTCACATCAAGTGTATTGGGAAAGCTGAACTTCTTGTGAATGTACATGCACTATTTGAACTTTAAACAGAAAGACAATTTTTATGTTTTGATTTAGAAAGACAATGATGTTCTTCTGTGTGCTTTGATATATTGTCTGGAATTTATCATACACCTACTCGGCGTTTGTGGTTTAATGTGTCTATTCAAAACTGAACTGAGGAAAAAGGGATGACATTTGTGCTTCATTTTGGCTTTGCAGCATAAACCGTCCTTTTAACAGTTTAATTCCATGCACTTTATGCAAATAAGCACAGTGCTCCACAGCCTTTCTGCAGGTTCATAAGGCAAAATTTCCCATGACTACAATGACATAATAGATTTTAAAAGTATGATACTGTCCACCGTGGGAAGTTGCTACATGTTCATGACTCCTCCATGCCTTTCCTCACCTTTCTCCCCGCTCCCTCCATCTCTAGATCCCCTTCGGCACAGATCTGTACACCCCTGTACCCTATTAACTAATGTCCATTTTCCTTTGTAATTTATTTATATTTTGGGTGTCACTTCACGAGATATTTAAATTTGTATGTCTGATTTATGTCACTTAATATTATAGTCTCAAGATTCATCCATTTTCCTATGGAGGACTCGGTACCCTTATTTATATAAGAGTATTACTCCATTCAATATAAACACCACATTTTCTTTATTTTTTCATCTGTTTATGGACATATGAACAGCTTCCAACATTTAGCTGTAATTGAAAGGATACGAATGGATACAATGCCTGTAAATTGAGTATACTAATAACCATAGTTTATATCATGAAATAATATAGAATTCTAGCCACCTATATTTGCATTCTGCTCAAGAATGTAATACATATTTCAATTGGGAATCATTCATAGGATTGTCATATGCTTGAATTGTATTAATGTAAATTAAAACACATAAAATATAACTAGAATGCCCAATGACTAACATGCTAGTACTGTTAAGAACCTGAAAGCGTCACTGCAGTTGAACTTACTTTTTTGTTCTGAGTTGAAAAGATAAGCTTAACTCCTCCCTGAGTCACAGCAGGCTAATATCTTAACAGCTGAGACCCCAAGAAAGACTACTTGCATTTAATTTCTGAGTCTATCACATGTTAGGTGCACGATTTTAGACAATCCTTGGGCATTTCTGTACCTTGGTTTCTTGCCTGTGACGTAGAAATAAAGAAAGTTGCTGTCTAATATTTATTTGTAGTAAGTCAAGAACCAAATATGTTTAAGCTCTCAAAATACTGTCTGGCAAATTAATGAGTTCTTTAACTATAACCCCCTGGGAAATACATTTTGAGGTGCATCAATATCAGAATAATGTGGGATTCAGTGTCAGAAAGAGAAGTGATTATGAAAAACAAGTACACCACAAAAGGGACAGCAGAAGCAACAATTTACCTAGCAGTTTTTCATTTTGAATACAAACAGATGTACAATCATCGTTCATTGACAGAGAAGACATGCAGATGTCCAAGTCTTCCAGGAAGTAGGCTAGATTTCCACGCTCTATCTTAATGACCAGATAGGTATTATAAAGAGTTTCAACACATGCTTAGTCATCTGGTTTCTTTTTTTAAATTTGATTTTAGCGTTATATGTTTGCAGTGCACGAAGTACACATGCATCGCAGGGAGTGGGTACGTGTACATAATGCAGCTCGTTTCTTCTGCTTTTATCCCCTTCTCCTTCCCTCTCTCCCTCCCTCCAGCTCTACCTCCATTTTCCCTATTTCCATTCTTATTAGTAGGATTGACTTAGGTTACTGTTGTATAGTGTTTGCATTAATTGCGGTTATTAGTTTCCTGTACATGACAAATTTTAATTCTTCTTATTTTTCCTTCCCTCCCCCTCTCCCCTCATCCTCTACCTCCCATTTGCAGGAGATCTACCCCCTTCCTCCTTCTCGCCATCCTTTATCCTGATGTTTGTTTGTACTTGGCTTTACTTATCTGGTTTCAAACCAAGTTGATTCCTTAAAATTATTTATAGTTTGGCTTTCTTATTATTTTTGAGTTTTATTTATAAACTTCTCTTTAAGTGGTCAAGTAAAGGTGATTCAATATTTATGATAGCTTCATCATACTAGAAGTTAAATAGCAAATGATCTGATCTATATATAACATCTTTGAGAATGCGTCCTATTAAATTTGTCAGATTATTAAAGTTACTATCAGCTAATTACAAACACATGAAGTATTTTTTCATTCCTAAATTTTTGGAGGAAACACATATTACCTAAAAGATAACATATTTACTCATTGATTAAATATATTAAAATAAAGCATTTTATTTTATGAAATCATAGATATTCCAAGGTGCTATCTATGTTGAAAGAAAATGGGTCATCTTTTTGTAAATTTATGTACCTATTTTTGCACTGATACCATTTTAAAAACTCTGCTTCAGGTAGTATTATGTATCAATATAATAGTAGTAATTTATAGATAGTTCTCAGATCTGTTTATCAATAAATGTCAATTAGGTAACTAAGTCAGACACACCATAATGTGTACATACCTTAAAACAGCACATCATACTTTTCAGAAATACATATCTTTATAAATTTAAAATAAAATTTTAAAATTAAATAAGTAAAGTTAATCAATATACAATAGATTTATAATATTAGGACATGTTATAGTCAATTATGGCTTAATGAACTCCATCATTGAAAAGACGGGTACAGATATCATGGAAACAAAATGCAAATAAATATGGATAATATACATTCATTCAAACAGTGCCTTCATTTATGTGCTCAAAATACGAAAAGATCTTTCTCATAATAACAATAAACAATAGATAATTTAAAGTGGCTGAATTTTCTGGTTCAATGAATGCTACACTCGTGAAATGCAAATCTTAGTGTATAATTTTCATTGTGTACACACGTAAAACTGGCTGCTTCTAATTATGAAAAAGGAATTGGTAGGCTTCTCTGAGTTCATTATTTTAGACTTTGGCATTACAGTTTCACTTTTGGACTTATTGTATATTACTCAATTCAGTAGTTTAAAAATCAAAAACATTCATTTCAGTAACCAGGCCAACTATAGTTTTTGAAAAGAGCTTGAAAAAATAAAAGAAGCTGAAACTGAATCTGACAACTTTAACTAAGGACAACAAACCTAGAGGGAAAAAATTAAATCAGGCTTGAAGTTATGGTGATGAAATGCAAATCTGAAATTGCCTTTCAGTCTCTTAGGGAAAGAAATGCAGGTAAGAGTGATGAGGGAGGAAGAAAATTCCCTCCTAGCAACTTAGATCAGCTGAATCATCTGCGCTACTGAGGAATGTGTTAAGTGTTGCAGAAAACTTGCAGATCTTCCTGATTTTTACCCTTTTGACAGTCTCCAGTCTGTCTTCTGCTCTTATGTCCATACAGAATCTTGGCCTCTTTGATCCATCAATAGCTATGGATTTTTTACCTAAATATGAATGCATATAGGATTGGTTTGCAATTGTCTGCTAGTATACACACACACACACACACACACACACACACACACACAAACATGCACAAGCATTCATTCTTCTCATTTTAGCCATTATTTCAACGTCATCCACAATTCAAGACCAAGATAGCAATCTCATAAAAGACAGGGGATGGGAATGTGGGAGACAAGCAAGAAATTTTATTTTGTAGGTGCAGAGGGCTTGTAGGAAACTAAAAACTGTAACTTCAAGGGAAGTAGTCACGTTATGGAAGGTTTAAGATAGCATGATATTTTCGCAATTACCGGCATGACTGATTTTTCACTTTGGAGCAAGTGCTTCATAAAAGTAGATAAAATTCAGTGTATATCAGGCAAAGCAGCGGGTAATGATTTTCCTCATTTTTCTCTTTATTTTCTATCCACAATTACTTATGGCAAAATGCTATTAAAAGATGTTGACTTATTCAATGGAACCAATGTAGTACATAATTTACTCCATAAATTTGCAGACTTGCAAAGATGGAGTGGTATACGTGTTATCCCTGCCATATATGGCACTGTCATATAAGTTGAAAAATAAACTGATCAGCATATGGTGTTGCAAAAACACACAGAACCCTGAAACTATATTTCATGGTACTTTTCAACCAGATTTCAAGTGATCATTGCTTATGCAGGCCAACAGTTCAAGAAAGGAGCTACAGAGAGCATGATAGGATAGCTGGTATACACAACAGAAGTGAAAGGAGATCAGATATAGGTAGTAGGGAAAATTTTTGCATTGTCTACTCAGGAAATTTAAATTTAAGACATAAATTTAAAGGAGTCAGTGGTAAGTATAGCTTTTAATCAAATATGTTTTCTATTAATGTATTTATGGAAGAAAATGTGGCCATGTTGTTGAGTGATATGGGAAAGTGGTTGGAGAATCTCCACTTAGAAGGTTTATACAATGTGAAGGATTGATCTTAACATACAGGAAGTAAGGCCATAAATGATGGCATTGCTAGAAGAGAGACCATCCAGGAACAGGTGAAGGCGTTTGATGTTAGCTGGTACCTATGTTCTTCTGAGGCTGTGCCAGCATTGGATTATCAGTTAGGCTTCAGTAAAGAAAACAGAAGGTATACTAAATATTTCTAACTGAGCAAATTCAAGGCTCAAAATTCATTGCACAAAGATTGCAAGAGTGTAAACGTAAAAACAGCACAATGAATTTACTCAGAAACTAACAGCTGCAGGAAACATCTATCATCCTGAAGTTGGAGGTAATAGAGAAAGAACCATGGAGTAATTAAGGCAGAAGATTTTTCTGGACACAAGCGGGATAAGGCTGCATTCATTCTTTTGCGACAGACCTTAGCACTACTTTAAAGACCCATTTGGTAGGGAGTCTTAGCAAAACTGAACCAAATAGTGCAGGAAGAAGCTAGAGTACAGAGTCCGCACTCACTGCTGTTTGATTGGCTATTTCCAACATTGATGTGATGTCAGATAGTAAGGTGTGAAGGAAATTCAGTCTGAAACCAAGAATGGAGAATACAGGATAGACTTGAAGTTGAGAGACAACCAAAAATAACTGGCTCTATTGTTAACTAAAAGTGACATTTCAGGAAAAGAAAAGTATGAGGTCAAGATGAAAATTTCAGTTTTTGACATTGCTCATTCTAAGTGAAGGCATGGGGCAAAAACTCGATTTAGTAAGAGGTGATGTATTATTTTGTATGTTTTATTTATAGCCTTTACTAGCATTTCACCTCCTGCCAAAAACATATCACTTTTTGCTTTGAAATTTTAACATACATATGAAGATCTACAAGTGAAATATACCAGTTAGCATTTAACTATCTTTCATTTTAGAGAACTTTAGAAGCAATGAGAATGGGCGCTAGCTCACGAAGTGCAAAAATTCAATGGACAGAGAGACAGGTTGTCCATAAACCTGTACATAATTGTTGAATGACAAGGGCATTCCTAAATATGAAGAAAGCTACAAAGTAGCTGTGTTAAGGAAATTAAAGGAGTAAGATTGGGATCATTACACTTTATTGACAAAGAAATGCGGAAGGTCAGTGAAAAACCGGCCAACTGTCTTGAAAAATGAGAAAGCATGACATTCTTATAGGTGTTTAGAAGAGTAAAAAGAAAACCTTTCCAGTCTATTGAATAAAAAATGCCTCCAATGCAACACCAATCAAGATATTGGCCACCAGGGCTAGGAAGGACGCCAATGAAAAGCAAGCAGTTGAACACAGAACAAAGAAGGCAAGTGAATTAATGACCACAGGGAGGTTGAAATAATGAGCTGAAGAACTCACATCATGATATTAGATTTATAGTTGAAAATGCATACCCCTTACAAACACTGGAGTATGTTAACCATGACAAAACAGTGAAGTTCTTTTTATTTTTCGAAGATAGGAAAAGCAGACAAAGAATGACTGCAGTAGCATAGATTATAAATTGACTTTTTACTTGGATCAGGTCTTGCAGGAAGGAAATGAATGAATACAAGCTTTTGAGGAGGACATTTAATTGGACAGTCAGAGCTGCTCTAAGATGCCAGGCTCACACTTTACCATCTGCCTAATTTTTAACAAGTCCTTTAAAATTACTATGACAGTAAGAAAAAAAATAGGTTATTTCTCATAGTGTATAAAATATTTAGTATAGTTCTTAACACACAGTAAGTAGTTCATTTTGCAAATGATCGTAATGAAGATTATGATGATGATGATGACGATGATGATGACAATGACAGTAATTGTGTTGATGGTGAGGATTACGAAAATGGTCACCACTGGTGCCAGTGTAGCTAGGGGAAAATGTAGATGCTGAATGATAATGACTTACTTAAAGAAGCAAGAGTCATCAGTAGAATTAAAAAATTTGTAATATTGGAAATACTATAACATTTGCATGGCTGGCATGATATGAATCACATATTTCATTCTCGAAGCACTCAGTACTTTGTAGTTTTATATTCTGTTTAGATTGCATATCACACTGAAAATACTCGATCCAATTTGGTCAAAAAATATTCATACTAATTGTGTCTTAAAATTTTTCTTCCATGTTGTATATATTTAATTACATAATAAAGTAAGAATAGCAGAAATAAAGTAGTATGCACACATTTAAACATCTTGGGTGTTGAGTTACTTTAGGATGTTACATCCCTCAGCATTGCGTTCTTACTGAATGTGATCAAATTTTGGCAAAGGATTAATCTTTGGCATACCTATTATATGCAAATAATTCATAAAAATACCTATCATTGCTCTTTGGCATTAATATGAAGTAATACAACATTCTCACTTTTAAACTACTTAGATTCTTGATTAAAACGTCTGAAAGTTTTATTGCAACTAGTTACCTAATACTTTGGATTAATAGCTCAAAATAAATATAACAGAAAATGCCTGTTGTATTACTTTAAAATCAAATAATAACCAGCATGCATTTGGTAGCTACAAATAGGAGATTGTTATTTTTGAGACAGGGTTTTACTAAGTTGCTAAGTTGTGCAGGCTAGGTTCCAACTCATGATTCTCCTGTGTCAGGCTCTCACAGTGCTGGGTTTAAGGCATGTGCCACTATTCCTGGCATTTTTCTTTTCTTTATTTCAAGAGACTAAAAAGAACAATGATCATGGAATTTGGAATCCCTGTAGTGCAGTTTGAAAATAGCCTTTCATAATTTATATTAATGATTGGGGAAGATTGCTTCAGCCCCATTGCTCTTCTCTAAAATAGGAAAACTTGTACTATACTTGAAGTTTATTAAAACAATAAATTGCATATACAAAATATCAGCCCTTTATTTTGACTGATTTGAAGGTTTACTCTTATTGTTGTAAAATCTGCACAGCATCAAATTTACCATCTTCATTACTTTTGTGTGTACAGGTAAGTGACATGGGTACTCGCATTATAGTAAAATCTTCATCAATATCCATCACCGGAACAGTTCTTCTCCAAATAAAAGTTTGTGCAACTTACCATGAACTCCCTGACACTCCCTGACTGCCCCAGGCCCTAACATACTACTTCTGTTTTAAAGAAACTGAACACCCATACTCAGAACCTCATAAAAGTGGGCTGTGCTAGTCCTGGTGCCAAATGCCTGCAATTTCAACATTCTTGGAAGCTGAGTTAAAGCCCAATCTGGAAAACTTGCAGATATGAAGATTTAGTGAAACCCCAGTTTAAAAAAAAATAAATCAATTAAAAGTGTTGGGATTGTTGATCAATGCAAGTTCCTAGTCTCAATCCTCATTACAAAAAATAAACAAAAAATGCAATCATTTATCCTTTTGTTGAATAACTTACTTCACCTAGCAGAAAGTCTTTAAGATTTATCTACGTTGCAGCATCTGTCAGGATTCCCATCATTTTAAAGTAATAAGTCTTGGGTCTTCCTGTCTGTAACACATTTTGCTTATCCATTTATGCATTAATGGACACTGGTTGCTTCTGGCTTCTGTTATTTCAAATAACGCTGCTGTGAATGTGGACTCACAGATAAATGTTTGAGTTCTCGCTTTGATTTCATGTGGATATATGACTAAAAAATATGCTGGGCAATATCTAATCTGTAATATGGAAGGAATCATCATTGTCTACCACGGTGACTGTGTCGTACATGTTTCCAACAGCAGTGTGTAAGACTTTCAATTTTAGATATTCTTATCAACCATTATTCTTTTCGTTTTCTAAGGATAACAAGGCTAATGGACCTCATGTAGAAGTTTATCATAGTTTTAGTCATTATACTCTAGTGATTGACGATGTTAAGCAACATTTCCTGAGCTTATTAGAAATTTCTATGTATTTTTAAAAGTGTTTACTCAAATCTATCCTTACTTTTAAATTCAATTTTCTGCTTGGGTTGCTGATTATCTTGTTAAATTTTAGTCCTGTAATTTTCTGAATAGCAATTCTTTGAGATGTGTGATGTGCAAATCATTTTTTCCAGTTTTGTGATTCACATTTTATTCTATTGATTTTATATATTTTTTTATTTTATGGAAAAAAGTAAAACAAAGTTTCATAACAAAAATAGAAGAATAGCAATAGTTAATACATTGCATGTTGTTATCTTTAAACAAGTTTTTCAGAGTACAAGATATGGACATTAAAATTTCTCCAGTTGATATTCACACAAACCTTTCTTTTCAATGAACTAAGACACACTAATAGTATAACTGACTTGCATTTTATTCCATTTCTCTTCTGTCCTTTTCTTCTTTCCCTATCCCTATCTTTTTTCTTCTTTAATAATTTCTTCCCATTTTTCAATAACTATTGTACTTTTGACCTTATTTTCTCTTTAAGTTTCTCACACCAGGGAGATAATATGATGTTTACACAAGGGAATACGGTTTATTTCACTTATGAGTATGGTCTCAAGTTGCATCCATTTACCTATAAAAGCCTCGAGTTTATCTTTCTTTGCATCTGAACAGTACTTCACCATACAAAAGTACCACATGTTCTTTTATCCATTCCTCAGTTGATGGGCATTTGAATTGTTTCCACGATTTAGCTATTAAAAATTGTGCTGCTATAAACATGGGTGCACATATATTGCTGTGGTATGATGTTTTCACTTCTGGGAAGATACCCAGAAGGGGAATTGCTAGGTCAAATGGGACTTCTAATCATAGATTTTTTTAAGAATCTTCACACTGATTTCCACAGTGGTTTCACCCATCTACACTCCTAACAAGAGTGGAGAAGGGTTCGTTTTTCACAATAGCCCTGTCAGAATTTGTTATTGGTTGATTGGTAGTCATTTTTTATGGAGTGAGATGGAATGTCAGTGTTATTTTATTTCACATCTCTCAAATGACCAATGATGTTGAACATTTTTAAATATATGTATTTTCCATTCATATTTCTTCATCTGGGAAGCGTGTATTCATCTCATTCATGCCCATTTTTTGATTGGGTCTTTGAATTCTGGGGTCTGATTTTTTTGAATTTTTGTGGGTTCTAGACAGAAGTCCTTCATCTGAGGGACAATTGGCTATAAAATCTTTTTCACTCTGAGGATTATCTTTTCACTTTGTTGGTGGTTTCTTTTGATGTGCAGAAACTTCTTAATAAGATTAGATCCTAGTTTTGATTGTCTGAAGCATTTCCCGTGCAGTCTTGGTTTTGTTCATGAAGTCTCTGCCAACACCTATATCTTTGAGATTTCCGCCTACTTTTTTTTCCCAGTAGATTTAGTTCTTCTGTTTTAATCATTAGATGTTTGATCCATTTGACTTTAGTTTAGTGCATGGTGATAGACATAGGTCTAGTTTAAGTCTTCAGCATATAGAGAGCCAGTTTTTCCAGCATCATTTATTAAAGAGTCTGTCTTTCTTCCAGTGAGCATGTGTGACCCCTTTGTCAAAGATAAGGTGGCTGAGTGATTGCACATTTTGAAAATACTGGTAAGCTATAGCTTACCTAATTTTGCTTGTGTTGCAGTGTTATTTGTAAGAACACTTTGTCAAATTTCAATATCATGAAAGTGTTTCTTCTGTATTTTAAAGAATCTGACATTTTTTTGTTATCATGCTTAAATCTTCTATATCGGGATGACATTTTTAGATAGTTTAAGGACAGATCCAACTTTTTTTTGCATATGCTGTCCAGTTTCCCCAATACTGTTTGTCAATATTGATTTTCAATAGATGTGTCTTAATTTATTTTCCCTTTTTTCTATGTCCCACATTGTCCTACTCTCCTGTTTTATTTTTCATCATTCTATCCTTTCTTTCAACAAATATTCATTTCACACCAGTTTGTCATCAAGCACTACGTCAGACACTTGGTGTAAAACAGGATAACATAGTTGAATTTATAAGTACCATGGATTTACAATTCAGGGGAGGATGAAATGTGGATAGAAAAAATGTATACAGAAGGCAGGACTATAGAAAAGAAATATGAAACTGTCAAGTAGGTACAGATGATAGAGTTTATGTTAATATTAAATGATAAGAGAATCTCCCATGAAATAGTATTTAAGCAAACACATTAAGGAAACAAAGAAGCAAGTTATAGGGATATTCCCAAGAAGGAACACAGTAGCAAAGGTCCTCAAAGAAAAATATGGCATCTGACAACCTAAAGGTCTTCCAGGTAAGTGAAGTGAAATGAGACAAGCGAGAGTGTTGTGAGAAAAGTACACAGAGGTGGAAGAAGGCAATGTATGGTTGCTTTGTTGTCATTCTGGGTAACACAGGAAAGCAGTGGAATAATTGGAAGAAAGGAGCGATATAGCATAAATTACATTTCAAGAAGAATCATGCTGACTGCTACATTGTAAACATGCTGTGGTTTTGGTAGCAATGGTGGTTAGAAATTGTCAATATAGGATGCTAGGTTGGTTCAAGTACAATAGGATGCGGATGACTGTGTTGGAAATGGAGGTGGTAAGAAATGATCTGATTCAGTGTGCATTTTTGAGATGAAGTTGTTATTGCTACCTATTGAAAATGCAGTGTGAAGAGGAAGGAAAGAATCTCAAGTAACTTCAAGGCTTTGTGACTGACTAATTGATCACTAGAGATGCTAGTTGTGGCAAACAACTGTATATCATTTGGAAAATAAAGCTGAGATAGAGAGACAGCAAACAACAATTATGGACAAAATTTGTCTTTTTTTTTTTTTTTTTTTTTTCAGCACCAGGAATTGAACTCACAACCTCTCACCTGCCAGACAGGCGCTTAAGCCACTGAGCCAAACTCCCAGCCTTACAAAATTTGTCTCTTGATCTCAAGTGACCCTGCAATTTAGAGGACATTTCTATTTTTCTCATACAAGGGGGACATGCTAAAAATGACAACCAAGGACTAGAAAATGAAGTAAATTTTTAGGATGTCACATATCTGGTTGAAAATGCAGAATTTCTAGGTTGTACCTTTTGTATTCAAATACATGGTCTCTTTTTCTAATTTCATTTACCACGATTTTCTGGTAATGTGAATTCCGAAGAGATTGTATTTTACTGATTGCTTTCAATAACAGGTAATAGAAGATTAAAACATTCAGTAAACCAGCTGACTATTAAGGCAAAACTATACATAAAGCTTGTGGGATACTTAACTAGAGTTCAACAGTAACAAAATCACTCTGTAGTATATGTTGCTTTGATTATTGACAAAAAGCCAGTAACATGATATTACCAATTTTTATTATTTGGTATCACAGAATCAGTGATATGCCACAGGCAGAGTGATGGATTTAGTTGTTTTGACTTTATGTTAGGAAGGATTTTTTTGATTGTCGAAAATAAATACAAAATGAAATCAAGAAAAGGAGACATGATTTGCAGAACTGCACTGTACCTGAAAGCTAGTATGAGCAAGCTACGCATTTCCTCATTCATATCAAAGTTTTATTTTTTTACAACTACTGCTGCATCTGCACAGAAACTGATAATCACATAATAACAAGCCATTTCTTTCTCTGTTTTACCTCAGGCTGTCAGTTCCTGTCCATTAAATGTGGCTTCATTAAAGCCAAATATATAATTAGAAAAAAATGCACAATTTGGAAACCTTGTATTTCTAGACTAGTTTTTTCTCAGTTAAATTTAGTGGAAGAGTGAATAACTGTCAGAGAATTCTACTATTCCAGTGCCTTGGATTTGTTATTGTTCATTCTTAATGATTTAAGAACAACTGATGTTTCCAGATGCCACTCAGCAAGAAAATATGTGCATTTATTCTATATATTTTCGGTACGTCATTTTTATTACCCCCTATAACAATCATGGCTAGTTTAAATTTTGAGCATGATTTATGTTACCATAACCTACCGTATGTTTAATATGGAACAAATCATAGTTTGTCTCTACATATTCTTGCTGGCATACTATGCAAAGCACTCGGCCTTGTACATGAGTGACAGTATTCAAAACTCAGGCACTGCATTCCATGAACCAAGCCCCGATAAAGAGAAAATTATGTGCAAAAAAATCTGTAAAATTTGCTAAGTACTCATTAAAGATAAGCAAAGTAGTTTTTAAAACAGATAACAAAATGACTACTCGTGCTGTGAATGGTGCCACACCACCAAGAGTGACAAACGTTTCTTTCTTGTCTTTTTGTTTTATGGGCCTTTTGTTCAATTATACCTTCTCATTTTTCTCAACTCAGAGAATATCATTGTATATTATATCCAGGACTAAGATGAAACGAGGAGACATAGGATAAACATAAAAGTATCAGTTTATTAAAATTATATTAACAAACTCATTATCATGAAAATTACTTTTTGAAATGAAATAACTATTTTGTCAATTCTACTCTAACTATTCTATATAATTCTTTAAAACAAAATTTAAACAATTTTAAAAATTGGGTCTTAGTATAACTCAAGATTATTTTGACTTCTAAGGGGAAATTACCAATTATAATAGTAATGGTGAATATATTAATAACAGCTCTCCCTGAGAATTTTCTCTAAATTAGACATTATTCTAAGCACTTCACCTGCAATACTTGATTTGCCCTAACTAATGATGTTACATTTAGTAAAATTTAGTCAAGACAAAAGAGATTTTATTACTCTTCTCAGTGTGCTGATGGCCGAAGTGCAAACACAGAAAAATACCTAGAGAGGTGCAGGTTTACCTCGGCAGTGAGGTTCCATCACTGTGGTCTTTAACACAACACTGTCTCATTGTGCTGAGGATTTTTGATCTTCATGATGCTGTTACAAAATGATTGAGAACAAGTGATTTAAAATTTATTTTCACACACACATTTATTTTCAAATTTTTGAAGGCTAGAGTGTTTAAAACCAAGGTCTCAGGATTTGACATCTGACTAGCACATTCTTAATGTGTCTTCACATGGCAGAAGGTAGAAGAATTAAAAAATATATACTAAACCTTAAGTGAGTTTTCTCCAGCTTTTTTAGGAGGCCTGGGTCTTCACAATTGCATAAGCTGCATAATTTAGGTGCTTCCTCAAAGGATCTTCTTAATTCCATCAAAATGGGGATAAAATTTCCATATAGAAATTTAAAGGGAGAGCAAGACCACAGCACAAAGGAAAGGTAGACGTTTATGTTTTCCAATCTTAAGAATAAAACCGAATTGGTAAAAACATGTGATTATTCAGACTCTAGCAAAACCTATCACACTCTCTTGATTTTGCTGCTAATCCTTAAGTGAGATCATTCTTATTTGCAAAATAAAGAGGATTGTTTTTACCCATTCTTGGATTTTTTTCCTGCTCCATTTTTAAAAAGATTTGATGGGCAGATTTATGAAGGTAGATAATGCACCACATTTTCTTTGCTTAGGGAAATTGGCGGACCTTTCAACGCATGCCGTAACGTTTATAGATGCCTATGTGAAAGAACGATTTGATACATGGTGGGTAAAGAATACATTTTGAAGCTAAGCTGGATATAGAGTATGACTAAATTACTATAGGACTTTAGTCAGGTGACACAATCTCTCTGAGGCTTCGTTTCTTCGGTTCCATGACCAAGCACTAATACTACCTCTTAGTGTAGTTAATTTAAAGGACTTACAGGAGGAGACATTAACATGGTATAGTAACCTGTCTAACTGATATTATTGTCAATAAGAAGTTGCATCAATATGAATATTATTTTTCTTGTTATTTCACATACATAGTTGCCACTACCATAGATCAAATACTGTACTTCTCTGGCTGAAGCTTCAGTTCAGTGATAAAGTTCTTGTGTAACAATCAGCAGGTCCTGGGTTAGAGCCCCAGGACTAAAATTATAAAGCAAAACTGCCCATCACGTATTATTGTTTAACAAACCACACCAAAATTTAGCAGGTTCCAGCATGGTTTCTTGTAATTATTTTTTTGTGGTTGTATGGATTATCCAGGAAATTCTTCTTGTCCGGGGGGCATTTCCAGGGCAAATGTGCAGGTGCGCTCAGCTGGGAATCCTGCGGATCCACACTGACTTTGCTCCACAGGCATCTCATTCTTCTAGTACTTCATTCCCCAACACTCCCACTGAACCCTTCTCTTTTACAAGATACCTGGGGATTTCTGATAACTCACCCACTTTCTGGCAGAAGAATTATTTCAGGAAAATATCTTATAATATAAAAAGCTGCATATTTCTGTGTGTACTAGTTCTTTATGTTGCACTAACTAAAGCAAATCTTATAACCAAGCCTAGAGGAAACACAGGACAGGCACATATAAGGTATAAATGTCAACATTATATGTATAAGGGCACAAATGCAAAAGTCTGAAACACATTTGAGCAGTGTTGATTTCATATGGCTTGAGTCTTGTCATTTGGTATGCATGTTTTTAATACCATGTAGCTCAAGAAGTTATCTAATTCTCAGTCTCAGCTTCATATAATATATTAAAATGAGGCAATGATTTTTTCTTGTCAAATCACTATTAGAAATAAAAAAAAATTTCTGAAATTTTCTTTACACTTACCATGGGTACACTAAGCGCCGGATGTTGCCAATGTTGTTGCTAATCTCTTTTTGTTTGTTTGTTTCATCAATATACTAGTTTAAACCCAGGTTTATATTCATTATCTTTTGACAATGACTCAAAAAATCTGATGTAGCTATTACTTCCTCCCAGTTTACAGCTTTTTGTCCTGCCTCTTAGAACCAAAATCCAGTAGGCGATAATTGCCATCTAGTTTTTGAGTCAAATTCTACTTGAAGGTTTGTCACCTTCTCCTTGAAAGATACAATTAATACAGCTATGTCCACAAATAGAATCATTCAAATGCAACAATAGGTGATTCATTTTTCAAAGACTCCTTTTGAAATCTTTGTTCCAGCACTTACTTATTTTCTCTGCAATGCTTCCACCTTCTTATCTGTGAAGAAAGAAAATATCTATCCATTCTCAAGTTATTTTTGACTGAAATCCATGTGGAAATGCTTTGGGAATTACTAATTACAGCAAATGGAAAAGTATTATTATCACCTCCACACCCCTGCTGTTTTTACACATTTTCCACTCACTGTTTTGCCACCTGGTGTATAAGAAAAGCAGAGCACTTACTATTTTACAACAACAAACCAAAAAAGAAAGAAGACCTACACTAATTATTGAAGAAAGGTTTGGTCTCACACCTGCTTTAGGTATTTCATGCTTTATTTAATTAGTATTTAAAAAAGCTATTTGGTTTATCTTCAATTGGTTAGCACAGAAGAGGAAATTATTGCTAGAAATGAGAAAGACTGTAGTTGTAATCAGCATTCTTTAGGGGAAGAAAAACAATAGGATAGGCAGTGTATTGGGTGATATGCTATGTACCCCCAAGTCCTCATATAGTTTTTATGGGGCTGAGTCTGGTGCTTGCTTGTGATCTGTTTGTTGTCTAGCACCGGGATTGATGATGTGAGTGCCGCACCTGCCCAGGGGTGGAGCTGAGATACAGTATAAGGGAGGTGGGATTTCCTCTTGCTCGCTTCCACCCGCTCTCTTGCTTTCGCGCCTTGCTATTTGTGGCTGCCATGAATGGAGGCCCCGCCATACCATGCTGCCTTGGAGCCAACTGAGTATGGGCTGAAACCTCCCTGAGATCTGTAAGAAATAAACCTTTCCTTCCATAATTTTAGGTGTCAGGTATTTTGTCTTGGCAAAGAGCAAAAAGTATCTAAGACAGGTAGGGATGTACATAGTTGAATATTTAGGTTAAGAAGGCAGTCCTTGTGATGATGGAGGCTTGAAAGACCCCAAATCTGTAGTACACAACTGGAAACCCTGGAAAGTCAACAGGAGAGGAACAAAAATCCATGAGACCTGAGAATGAGAACTTCTTGTCTCACTCTGAATTGCCAGACAGGAAACACGCAGGTCCCCTGCCGAAGTATTCACACAGACATTCTCCCTTGGTTGGCTGCTTTGTATCCATGCTTTCCCCTGATTGGCAAGGTTTCTTTCATGTTAGGCACACACTTTAATTTCATTCAGAAAACAAGTTAGACCCAGTGTAAATGTCTGGGCATTTGCTGCCGGGTCAAGTTGACCCTTAAAATTAGCCACCACAACTAGCAAGGAAAGACAAAACAGCCATGGTGACTGTGCTGTCTGCTTGGATAGCTTTGTGTTTATCTTCATATCTTCAAGTTAACAGGATGTTCCAAATGGATTTTTAAATGAGGGAACTAGATAATAATCCTAACATACAAACAAATTCTTTCCTTCTTCCTTTTTTCCAGCATTATGTACAGGGACTTTGTGATGCTAAGTCTTAGGTACCAGCAATTGTGCTGTAAATACTTTTTGACCTATTAACGTTATCACTGATGGCTGTTAATAGCACTGCTTTCTGCAGAAATGGAACTTAATATGGACAGCATTATAAAACTGAAAGCACTGGAATTGAAATACATTTAGACAAATAAAACCATAAAGCAGAACAAGTTCATGATAATTGTTTGATGATTTTCACAAGTGAAATATTATCCATTATATGAAAATAAATAAATTTTTGAATAATTTAGTATTAATATAATATATAGGAGAAAACTAAAATTCAAAAGCCTAAATACTGCTTTAAATGGAATTAATTGGAGTGGTTCTTATTAAGATAGCAAAGAAAATCTAAGACTTCTGTTAGTTTTTTAGTATAAATGGATATTTTCCTAGAATGAAGCAAATATATTGCAAATTAACTAATCAGTTCTTAAGCTGAAAAACTAATGCATTCCTTAAAAACAAATGTAACTAATGTTTAGGTATTAGATTTAGGGTCTTTATAAACTAAAATATTTTCAAGTCATCATTTTAGTAACTGAATCAAACATATAAAGAAGAAAATTTATAGGCTACATTTTCTTGTACAATTACATAAATAATGAACTATATTTAAATGTCTTACTAATAATTTCAACTAAATATTTTACCCTGCTTCCATTAAAATACATTTATAGCATTTGTGTAGAATTTTCTTGAAAACTGCAAATTTACAAATTCACAGTTACCTTGCAACCCTCTGAGAGAAAAACAAAAAACAAAATAATGGTTGATTCATACAGGGAAAATGCAAGCAGATATCAGAAAAAATGAACTTTTTGGAAAATTACTCTTATTGGTTGTGATAGCAGTCCTAATTGCTTTCAGATAAGTCCTCAAAGTCAGTGGCTTACCACTTCACACTACCGTGCAACAGCCCAGTAAGTCCTCAGGGGTCCTAAAATCCTACAGTCATTTATCAATGCATAGTAATCTCTTTCTTTTATGCTTTGTGTGTCCTGTGCTCATCAGAAAACTTTGAGATCAGCCCTGAGTTTTCTAAGTCACTACCTATATAGAGAAGGAAAGAGAGGGGTGTGTTGGGGTTGGGGAAAAGCACATCTTTTAAACACCTTCAGAATTCAGAATTCGAACGTCATATTCAGAATGTGAGCTATCCGTATTCTAATAGTAGAGAATAGTCATTAAGCCCCTCACGGATGTCAGAGATGCTGGAAGGCTGACTTTAGCTATAAGCTTATAGGATATTCCAGTAGGGGTTTGGGGAGACTACAGGTCCTCTTTAAACCTTGGTGAATGTGATGGTGAAAGATGTGGGTTCAATTATAGCAAAAGGATTCACAGGTTCTTTGGTGTGGATTGGCCATTCATATAAATTATAAGTAAAAGTAAAACTATGAATACTAACAAAAAGAAACATACTGGACACCTTTGTTGTTGTTGCTGCAGAACGGAGGTACATGACATTTCATCAGGATATACAGGAGATCTCAGAAAGGTGATGTTTGGTTGAATAAAGTCATGACTTGTACATAGTCTAAACATTGTGATTATAGCACAGGAATTTATACTTATTGTTCAGGTCAATTCCTCTTCTTCACTCCTCTTCCCTTCCCTTCCTCTTTCCTCTCTTCCTTCTTCTCAATCTGAGTTGTACTCTTCTTTCTCTTTTTTCTACTCATCTTGTCATTAATATGAAAAATAAAATGAATCTGCAATAAAATGTGTCAATAATACGGTCTCATGTATCTTCAAGAGACAGATCTTGATCTTATTAATTTGATTGAAATGAAGAATAATTTTTCACTGTTTTTCTATTATTTTGGGGGCTTATGAAAATAAAAAAGCCTCATTTCTTTTAAACTTTGAATAAAAAGTTTTATTATATTGCAAGATTTTTTTAAAGTGCAGTTAAGAAATCATTTCCAGCTCTATCACTCAATTACTACTGTTCGCTATTTTGCTAATTAGCTTTCTATATTTTCTCCAATTATTTGCTTTTGCTTTGAAACTGGGATCACATTAACAGTGTTCTATAGGCAAGCTATTTTTTCTTAAAAACTGATATAAATTATCATCAATTTATATCTTTGTATTAGCTGGATAGTGTTTCATTTTTCCTGAGTCTTTAAACAAGTATATTTGTGTGTGTTAGTACACACCGTGCCTAAAGATGTTACTCGTTTAGATTTTTTTTTTTTTTTTTTTTGTGCACCGGGGATGGAGCTCACGACCTCACACCTGTCAGGCAGGCGCGTAAACTGCTGAGCCGAATTCCCAGGCTTAGGTTTTTGAGATGGGGTCACACTATGTAGTTCAGGCCAGGCTTTCGCTCACGTTGTAGCCCAAGCCGGCCACGAACACACAACGCTCCACCTACCTCAGTCTCCCGAGTGCTGGAATTAAAGGCATGAGCTACCATGCCCAGCTCTAGCTTTCTAAAATTAATTTCCTGTGGGTGACTCAATTGTCTATGTGTTTATTTTCCCACTGAAATTTGAAACAAGGTTTTGTATTTTACCTGCTGCAACACATAATCTATACCTTACTAAATAATTATGGAAAATGACTTTCACAATGTTACATATTGTGAATCTATTAAAATTTCAGTCATTTAAATGAAACAACACCCAAGATAGGAAAACTAAATTAGACGGTAAATAGAGCACCTACATTGTCACTAGGTGACAGGTCATTCTCATGAGACCTCAAACACAAATGGATCTGAATAAACATTAATAACTCCAAGATACAATTACTATGAAAACCTCCATAAGAAGCCACGTGAGGACCCTTAGAAACAGAATTGAAAATCGTTATATAAGCACTGGGCAACTCAGAGAGCCAAACTGAAGCAGCACCTAAAATTAGTCGTCCTGGGACTCATTTGGAATTAAAATCCCTATTCTCTGATGAGTTCCAAGAGGCACCACAAGGTCAACAATTTCAAGTCATCCAAGCTTCTGGGCTATGAACCCAGGAGACTGAAAAACCCAAGTGCTCTTGTAAGTCAAAGCCAGGTAATAGAATCTTAGTGAGCTGGATGAGATAATGAGCAAAGAATTAGAATAAGATCAGATAAAAGATCTCAGGAAGTTAGGCCTTATTCGTTTCAATTTATGGACAATAAAAGAAAGGAAATTTGATAGTGAAGCTAGAAAAACTATATTGGCCCACTCTTTAGTGCTTCAATTAAGAAAAATAATATTTCATGAGCCATGGGGAAAGATTGTGAATTTATTCTTTGAAAAACTATAGGACTGGATAAAAAAGGAGGCACAAAACTCCAACAGATGAAGAAGCATGCTGGAAGTGCATGTACACAAAATGTGTGAAAATATCGGATGTTTCAAACTGACCTTTAAGAAATAAAGTAGAGCAACAAAATTCTGAATCTTAAAAATTTAGAAAAGAGGTTGTTAAATAAAAACAAATAGAAACACAAGTACAAAGCTCAGTTTAGAATTAAAGTGAAATGTTCAAAGCATATATATCTTGTATCTATTTATATTTCTCTATCTAAATCCCTGAAGAAAATAAAACACTGAAATTGATCAAATACTAGAAGTTATACTCCAACTAAATTGCTTAATATAAAAACTCTCAAATCTAATTAAAGAGAACTTTGTGTTCTTTGGAAATCAAATAAAAATTAAGTCAAACATATTCTAGTAGAAATCTGGACTTTCAAGTGAGAGAAAAATTAAATCTGTGAAGAGTCTAGGATATTTTATAGAATTTTAAAAAATTATATTTGTAATGAACACTACTAAACTAAAGCAAAAATGCTACATTTATGTTCCAGTTAGTGAAATAATACCAAGAAGACTAGATATGTTGTGATAATAGGTAAAGAACTTATTGTACTTGAGGGAGTAGGGTTCTGAAAGTAGTTACTTTGAAAAGGGAATAAATGCTCTTAGAGAAATGTGACAAAATATTCACACACCAAGGTTAATATAATGCCTATCATTTGCCTCAGACTTTTCTGATATGGGTATGAGAACAAAGTCATTGTGTAGATAAACCAAGATAAATCAGGGTTTGAAAATAGTTGAAGCTGATTGATAACTCTCTGGGATCTTGTTATACTACTGCCTTACATGTATTTTGAAGCATTCTATAGATTAAAAAAAAAACTCTTTTCCTTTGATAAATTTAAACTAATTATTCTCCATTACTTAATATTTATTACTACTATTATTGTAAACCACATCCTGGCTTACTTTTATATATTTAGTCATGGTCCCTGGGATAACACTAGATTGAACTTCTTAAAGAATTTAGACCGTACTAAGTTATTTGGCTTATCAGTGTGAAAGATATCAGTGTGTTCTCTAAATTCAAACTATTTAAAAGGTATGGAAATATTATTAAGATATCTGGTTATAACCATATTCCTCTGGAGGAAAATAAGTATTATTTTTCAACATTTGTACTTTAACCATTAGAAACGCGAGTGATTGATTTAGTCACTCACAGTTGTATGAGTGGAGTTTTTCATCAGAATACTCTACTTTGTTCAAGACACAGCACTTCTTTTATTCTCATTAATGAGATCTATACATTCTGCTCAAGATACATAAGAGGGGAAGATAAGAGAGGAGAAAGGGCCTATAAAGAATTAACTTGTGTTAGTACATGGACCAATTTCCTATGGGAAATGCCATCAATATGTACTGCAAACATGTGCTAAGACAAATACGTATTGGAAAAATAATAAGAAAATTCAGCCATGTTACTTTACTGCTGGAAACCCTTCCATGATTTCCTATTCTCTTTAGGAAGATAGAAGTCCTTAGTATGCATTTTTTAACCCCTTCCTACTTCATTCAGTCACATTCAGCTTCAGCCTTTAAATCTACGATCTTCTACTACCTTAGAAACTCACCCTCTACTGGCTGAAGAGTTGCTTTAAGCCTCCGTATAATTAATGGATATCCAGTAATAAGCTTCTCTAACACAAAAGCCATAAGGATCATGCATTCCAACACTTGCCTATTTTCCAGGACAGCAGGCCGTGCAAGGGATTTGCAGATTTGTTAATAAATAATTTCTGAATATTCCAGATGTTTGTACTTGATACTTTCATCAACTGTTCCTGCTTCACATTACCTTTTTCTCAAGTTCTCCTCAGTAATTTTTCTCGTTGCCCTGTGTCATCCTTTAACTTTATTTTTAGGAAATAATAGCAACTAAGTAAAGCTTATTCAATGGCTGAGTTTACAAGAAAACCACTGAAATATCATAAATAATGTATAAGATTCTGTCATTTAAACTAAATGGATACCAGAACACTGTAGAATCACAAACACAAGGATGTGTCAAAATTGCAAATGGAGACAGCATAGTTGATTTTCATTGGATAATATGATAAAGCATGTGGAAGTAAATTGAAGTAACAAAAAAATGTAAAAAGGAATATGAGAAAGTAGGCAAGCATTGAAAAATGTGTACTGCAATGTAGTCTTCATATGCCATAGGTAAAGTATTTTAACCAGAAAAGTTTCTAAACTCAGATAGCAAAATTATCTAAAATGCCATTTTATCAAACTTCTCAAAATGTGTTCTTCACATTAGGTTGAAAGAGCACCTAATGAGTCTAATGGTCATGCTGAGATAATAGACAAATGTTACTAGATATTTCAGTTACCTTACATGGAGAAAAAGAAAGTGAATCAAATTAAAATGCTCAAAAATATGAAGGCTTATTTATTTTCATAAGCGGAGAAGTTTGAATTGTATGATTGGTAATGTTTCACCAAATTTTAGTGTGGTATTAAAATTCAATTTTGCACTTTCATATAGATTAATTTATCTACTATTTAGAAGTTTGCTTCAGTAGTTTAATTTGAAAAGCATACTCAATTACACGGAGATATAAATAAATATATAATGAATGTTATAGTTAAAACTATATACTTCTTAAGGAAGCTTATTAGTACATTTTAGATATACATAATGATCACATTCATCCTAGGAAATTTGTACCTGTACATGGTATAACTCGGTTCTTTTTTTCCCCTCCCTTTAACCTCTCTTCCCCTCCTTTTTTTACAAAAGCTTTGTTTCCATTTTTTCCATTATTTTCTCATTTCTTTCCTTTTCCCTTTCTTCCTTCCCCCTCCTCAAGATCCCCTTAAAATTTGAACAATTTCCTCCTATTTCACAGCATCTTTTATATATTTTGGTACTTATTTACCTTTCAGTTTCTCAAACCAAAAAGATGTGATATTTACATGTGTATCTGATTTACTTTACTTTAGAGCGTAGACTCTAGGTGCATCCATTTACCTATAAATGTCTCTTTAATTTTTTATAGCTGAGTATTACTCTGTTGTATAAAAAAATCACATCTTTATTATATATTCATCAGCTGATGGGTATTTAGTTTGCTTCCAAGATTTAGCTTTTACAAACTGTGCTACTATAAATATGGGTATATGGGTATATGTCATTGTGGTATGATGCTTTTAAGTCTTTTGTGAAGACATCAAGAAGGAGAATGTCTGGGTCAAATGGACCTCTAGACCGATTTTTGTGAGGAATCTCCACACTGATTTCCACAGTGATTGTATAAGCCTTCATTCCCACCAACAGTGAAGAGGGGTTTCTCTTCCCCTTTAGCTCCTCCAGCATTTATTATTGATTAATTTCTTGATAATAACCATTGCTTCTTGAGTGAGCATTGTGTTAATTTGCATCCCCGGAATGATCAGTGATGCTGAACATTTTTCCACATATTTAGTTCCTATTTGTACTTCTTCATCAGAGAAGTATGTATTCAACTCAGGTGCTCATTTTTGGGTTGTGTCTTTAAATTTGTAGAGTTTGATTTGTTTTTTAGTTCTTTATATGTTCTATATATCAGTCTGTTGTTTGAGGTATAGTTGGAAATAGTGTTTCCCACTCTTTGGTTGTCTCTTCTTCCTATTGGTGATTTATTTTGCTGTGCAAAATCATTTTAATAAGACGAAGTCACAGTTGTTAATTCTTTGTAATATATCCTATGTGGTCTGGGTTTTGTTCATAAAGTCTCTGCCCACACCTATGTCTTTGAGATTTCTAGGTAATTTCTCTTCCAGTAAACTTAGTGTTTCTGTTTTAATATATAGATCTTTGATTCATTTTGACTTTAGTTTAGTGCATGGTGATAGACATGGTCTAGTTTTGGTCTTCACCATGTGGAAAGCAGCTTTTCCAGCACCATTTATTAAAGAGGCTATCTTCCTTCCAGTGACCATCTTTGGCATGTTTGTCAAAGATAAAGTGACTGAGCACGTTTGGTGTTATTTCTGCATCTTCTAAACTATTCCATTCATCCTCAAATCTGATGTTTTGTTGTTTTTACTGCAGTAGCTCTGTAGTATAATTTCAAGTCAGAGATTGCAATGCCCCTTGCCTTGTCTTTATTGCCCAGAATTTTTTGCGTTATTTCAGGTCTCTGTTGGTTCCAAATGAACTTTAGAAACATTACCCAAAGCGATTATTCAAGAGAAAGAAATAAAAGAAATAAAGATAGGAAAAGAAGAAATTAAATTATCATTCTTTGCAGATGACATGTACTCTATGTAGATCCCCAAAATTCCAAGACTTTTAGATTTAAACAAATTCACTTGCATAGCTGAATACAATGTCGACACTCAAAAATCAGTAGCACTTCTGTGCACAAGTAACAAACTCACATACAAAAATTAGGGAAAGAACATCTTTTACAATAGCATTGAAAAAAATGAAATACTTAAGAATGAATCTAACAAAAGATCTCTAATTGAACACTATGGTACTCTGAAAAAGGAGATAGAAAAGGACATCAGAAAATAGAAAGATAGCCCTTGCTCTTGGGTAAGAAGAATCAACATAGTGAAAAGGGCCATACTCCCAAAATTGTTATACAAATTTAAAGCAATTTCAATCAAAATACCATCATCATATCTCACCAAACTAAAATTGTATAATCTTATAAAGCTCATTGTTTAATAAAGATGCTGTCATAAAAGAAAGGCTTTTTTAGTCAGAAAACTATTTAGTATAAGTAAAAAATTCAAAGTAAAAGGAGCTTGAATAAATACAACTTCTAATTATTTTAGGTAAATAAATACTATTTAATTCTGATTTCATTAATTGCATGTCTTTCTTCTCTAATTGAGAAGTCAGTAAATCTTGATTCAGCTATCTTGCCGACATAGTACTGAGTTTATTATCAAATGACTTCTATAATGTTTAACTTGCTAAGGACTGCTTTTAGCATGTGGAAAATGCATTAAACCAAATAAAGTTCAAGAAGTACCAATAGTTACATTAACTCAACATATTCTAAGTGTTTACTAATCACTTTTCTGGCATTTATGGTTCAAAGGAGACTTTATCATCCAGTTTAAGTAAAAAATTAGTTGTGTTCATTATTGTCACTCAAGAACTGCTTCCATTCCTTAGAATTGAACATATGCTAATGAAAGATGTGGATGCATTACCCAGAATAGAACTTAAAACTATGTTTTTTCTTTGATTTGGGAATATTTTATGGAAATGTTAGAATTATTTCATCTTGTTTATTAACTATGACATATCAACATATTGAATCCATTCAATGACATTTATATCTCACAAATAAATGCATTTGAGGTACATTTAAACACAATTAGATTTGAGAACTTTATATCATTTGCATTACAATAATTAATTTTTATAATTACTACAGATTTATAAATACACATTTATTTCTTTAATTGTTCATGTTAAGTATTTAAATTGTAACTTAATTAGCTATGGTAAAGTGTGCTATATTTTGGTACATTAGACCTATATTGACAGGACTAGTCAAAATAAAATATAATAATGTTTATCAGTGGACAAAATATATTATCGATTTCTAATTTTGGCAATCACAGTATCATTGATTAATATCTTAAAAATACTATGTCTGATTAGACATACTACGGTAAATGTGTTTGCTTAGAGATACAATTTAAGTATTACTATTTTTAAAAAGCAATGGAACATCATCAGTAAATTAAAAGATACAGAAAAGTCATTGTGAGACAGCTTAAAATTTCTTTCAAATTTCTTTATAATTCAATTGTTCATTCACCCATTCAAAATATCCTTAAATATCCCATGTTAAGTATTTGCTCCTGCCTCCAAATTCATGCTTTCCCTGTTTAAGCTCTGTTCTCTGATCCATAAAGCTATCCCATTCTATGGTGGATACTTGCTCGGCTTCTTGCTCCCAAGGTAGTTGCTGCTCTAACGGGAGAAATCAGGCAGAAAGTAGATGATTTCAAAGTGTTTCTACCCACTTTCCCATGAAGTTGCCACTGGGGCTGTATATGCACTAGTCTGCCCAAGACAATATCTTTCATGATTTGCTTTACCCACTTCCTTTTAACCTAGGATTGGGGACAATTATCTGTTGCAAAACAGATACTTCTATACAAATTCCTGTGTTAACCCATTCTCCTACGATAACTCCAGCTTTGAGTGGACCATCTCTGTACTGTTGTGACAGGATAGCTCCATTGCCAGTGATGCACCTGATATAATTCTTAGTGCAGTAGAAATACTTCTCTTTAATTTACCTATTAATTTCTTGTGTATCTATTTTTATTTATTTTTCCATGTTTTTGTTTAAAGAATAGATTGACATAGACCTATCTAAATTTCTTGCATCTGGAAATAAACTTTAAACATCTATTAACTCTGCCACTTTCCACCACTTGTCATCTGACCCATTCAGAAGTCCACCTGCCAAAACAAAATGTATTATAAGAAATTCTTGAGAGGGGCTGGGGATATAGCCCAGGGGCACAGCACCTACCTGGGAAGCATGAGGTCATGAGTTTGATTTTGAGTACAAAAAAAAAAAAAAAAAAAAAAAAGAAAATTATTGAGAGTTGCAAGTGTAAAAAAGTACAATTTTTGTGGCATTTGTGTTTCTAGATGAGGACATACCATGACCTCTGTGATCTCAATTCCAAAATGCAGAGTGTCTTCACTCTTTAAATACTGTTTAGATGTGACCTGAAGTGTGTATTCTTGAAATGGTTGCAATATGACAATAGTGTGTTAAAATCTCTTACTCATGAGAATTGTTTAAAAAATTTTTGTGTTTATATATGCAGTTCATTTTAAATATAAAATGGTCATTTAGTTTTCTGCCAGAATAGTAAAAGTAGTGTTTTCATGTCATTATTCTTTTGAAAATATTAACCAATTTCTTTAAATTTAGATAACCATCAATGTAAGATAGTTTTAATGTTCTTTATTAAAATAAATTAAACTCTCTCTCTCTTTCTCTTTCTCTCTCTGTCACACACACACACACACAAACACCTTGGTACTCTTAAAATTTTCTCAAATACAGATGTGAAACATACTCTAAATTAAAAAAAAATAAGTCAAATATTTCCCAGGAAAGAGAAGCAAGTAAGCTAAAACACAGTAAATAACAAATATTTAATAGAGCTATTGGAGTGACTAAAACCCAGGGAAGTTACTTTTGAATAGTATATATCTTCCCGAAAATTCATTACATTAATGACCCATTAACTCAAAGTCTAAAACATTCAACTAAATTTTGTGTATTTACTGTTAGAACATTCAAGAATCTGGTAAATTTTAATCATACTTTACCTAAATCATCATTGTTGATAAAATTGTATGAACTTAAATAAATTTTCCTACACTAGATATTTTCTTTCAGTCCTTTTTCAGAGAGTAACACACATTTAACACATAGCAAATGTGTTCATGAAGTGTCTGTGTCTTGGTTCCTTTTATCTCACTGTTGAGGCAAAATACCTGATGCTCAAAATTAAAGGAGGAAAAGTTTATTTAGCTCACAATTTGTGGAAGTTTTAGTACTTAGTCAGGTGACTCCAAGCCAGGGTGGCATGGCAGAGGGGCAACAATTCGAGGCTGCAGAAGACAGCAAAAGCAGCAAGAGCAAATATTGCAGAGTAAGTCTCTTTTCATCCCTTATGTTGCATGCAGGCTACCCCTTCCATGGCGAGTGAGGCACTCGCACCATCTCTGTGCTGTCCTCTTGCACAGGATGTGGATGTTTACAAAGTGAGGATCCTGACCCCCTGCTGAGTGACTCAGTTAACTTCTAAACTTCTCAAGTGATACACAATGCATCAACCATTACTGCCTATAATAAATTTAACTCTTGCTACATTTATTACATGGTAAACATACTTTTTTTTTTTTTTTTTTTTGTGGCACTGGGAATCGAGCTCACAACCTCGCGCCTGCCTGACAGGCACATAAGCCGCTGAGCCAAACTCCCAGCCCTGGTTTTTTGAGGCAGGGTTGCACTGTGTAGCTCAGGCCGGCCTTGCGCTCGCGTTGTAGCCCAAACCGGCCTCGAACTCACAACGCTCCGCCTACCTCAGTCTCCCAAGTGCTGGGATTAAAGGCGTGAGCCACCACGCCTGGCTGGTAAACATACTTTTAATGTAGAAGAAATCATATTGATATAGGGGAATGAAACTCCCAACCTACTAGATGTCTGGTATGAGTTCGGGTTCTCTAAAATTGAAGAATGAATTTTAGAAACAACAGAGGTTAAGAGCAAAATATACTTATTGAGAGAAAGAAAATTCCTCTCTTGGAGAGAAACAGAAGGGGTCCTGAGTGGGTTGCCAAAGACTGTCTTTTCTGGGAAATTTTATAGAGCAAAACCATAAACTGAGATGGGTCCAAGGTGGGGAAAGCGTGGGAATTTGCAAGGCAGATGGTCATGAGGTGGAACAAAACTATGATCAACCAATAAGATGAATTGTTCAGGTACAATTGACCAAATCAGGGACAAATGGGAAAGTGTGTCAGGTAGCAAGTGGGCATGCTTAAAAAGTAGTAACTCTTTCTGTAGGGGAGTGGGATGCTGACTCCTTGCTTCCTCAAGGTGATCTGTACCTATTTAGAATATCAATCCCCAATGTTTATACTTAGTGTATGTTACAGTTGGGTTTGGATGCCTCCCAAGCCTCATGTAATCATAGATGGGACTGAGTCTGGCATTTGTGATTGGCTTGTCTTCTGGTGCTAGGATTGGCGATATGAGTGTTGTACCTGCCCAGGGGCGGAGCCAGCATACAGTGTAAGGGTGGGAAGAAGGGGTCTCTCTGTCTTGCCTGGTTTGGTTTGCACTTTGCTGTTTGCAGTCGGCATGAACAGCTGGCCCTCAAACATGCCACCCTGCCTTACAGCCAACTGAGTATGGACTGAAATCTCCAAAAACTGTAAGAAATAAACCTTTCCTTTCCTAATTTTGGGCATCAGGTAGTTTGTCTCAACAAGGATAGAAAATTAACCAAGACAGAGTGTGGTTGCATTTGTTTTGCCTTTTGTTTTGAGATCTGATGCACAGCAGGAGGTGTTTGTGTCCTCTAAGGTTGGTCTACTTCCCTGGCTCCTTTGAGGGCCCAGCCCTCTCTGGCTGCCTATAATATTTCTAACTAACTCAGCTGCCTGTAGCAATATGTACAAAATTAGAGAATTCATTTAAAAAGTCACTTTTACACAAAGAAAATAATGAACAATGTTTCTTTTCAAATATTTCTAATAGGCCTTCCATTTTTTCTGAACGCATTGTTGTGATAAGACAAATTCTCCATAGTCAACCCAATTATCCGGGATAGATTTACATTACATGTCAAAAACTTTTATTCCCCAAATAATTTTTGTTCAAAAGGTATGAATTTGGACAAATTGTGAACAATTTATTGTTAAATTCCATTTGTCTCTATTCACTTACTGAGAAAGAATTCAAGAGGATGAAATGTAGACAGCATTTGAAGAGGGGAACAAATGAAGATTGTGCTATGTCTGAGTAAAATAGTCTGTAATTAGATGATACTAAATAATTTTAATATTTTATGTGTAATGATGGTATTCTGATGATACAAGAATACCACTGCATTATTTCAATATGCTTAAAAATGTGTAGCTAAAAACTCACATGAAGATACAGATTTTATTTAAAACATAAAAATGTATGGATGAAGTGATATGAATAAAGGCTTGATAATAATTGAATCTAACTTAAAACTTTATAGATAAATTACTGTTTGCTTTATATTTGCTTGACCTATATGATTTATATTCAATTAATTTATTATTTTATATAGAATAATTTTCATATGAAAAAGACTAGCTGTAAAACATTTTTATAGAAGCAACCCTATCTCTTTCAAACCTGTTGCTGAACTATACATCATGACAATTCTCCTATTGAAAAGTACTAAAGACACTCTATAAAATTAAAAAGAGCAAACTCTGTGATTGCATCAATTACCTGGCATGAAAACAAGGAATCATGAGACCAAAATCTAATTTATTGCAAAAATGAAGAGGAATGAATGGCATTAAACTGGAACCAGCCTCTTGCCCCCGGGGTATTACAAAACAAACCCGATGGAAATTGATCTTTGGTTTTCATAAGTTTATGAGACTAACTCAAGATTTTAAACCCTATAGGGGAAGTTCTGAGTACAGCTGAGATTCCAAATGGTCATAAATGTAGGAAAAGAATGCTGTAAATATAAGGCATTTCTTTCATCAGGTCCTGGTCAAGAAACACCATTTGCCTCAAATTGAAGGATTAAGAGAAAAGAAACTGTCATTGAAAATTAACATTCTAAGCCAACTTTTAATACTTCCTTATTTGGAGTTAAACTTATTGTTTTAAAACTTCTAAAGTTAAGATCATCATCATATGCATGCTATACTCGAGAAAAGTAAATAATCACTGCATTTCTCAAAGAATTTCTATGAATAAAGTCATATGGAAAATGAGTTCCCAGTTTATAAAACAACACAAAACACGAAAGAAAGCAACTTAACATAAATGCAAAAAAGTTCAACAAAATATTGGATTAGACTCAAAAGATAAATCAGTCATTTCGCAACACAACTGCAATTGAGCTGTACAGGGTACCCTTAATATTTGTTCCTTTCATAAACTCCACTTCCTTATATCCAGGCTGCTTTGGATCACATGCTCCATACACTATGGATTTGACAAATGTAGCCTTTGTCAATGGGAAAGACATACGATGAACAGTTATATACTGGGGTTTGTGTTCTAGGATTTCCCCAGTTGAAATGAATATCCGTGTACAAAAGAAGTTGCACAAAACTACTGAATTATGAGAGGCAACACAGAAAGTGCCGGTGGACATTGCAGACTGTCTAGAAGGTGGTAGCCACATCCAAACATCTGGCTGAATGCAACCACATTCAGACTTCCATAGGGTCACTTGATACTGAGCCTAATCCACCCAGAGAATCACAACAAATCCAATGAATCAATCAGTGAATCTGTCAATCAACTTTAAACCTGCTTTTTCAATGATTAAAGTTGTAAATATTTTTAGGCTTTGTGTATCATTCAATCTTTTATTTTCCACAATTGATCAATTCTGACACAGAACAGCCACAGTCCATATGCAAACAGATGAATACTGTTATATTGGGATAAAACTTTACTAATCAAGACTGAAATTTGAATTTAATAAAATTTTTACACCAAAATATATTCTGTTTTATCCATTTAAAAATGACTACACCATTCTTGGTACTCAAGTGTGCCAAACTATGTTGTAACTAGTTCAGCCAATGAGCTATTGTTTTAGAACTCCGTTATAAGCCACTACATTTTGGATTGGTTTCTTATACAACAGTAAATAGCTGAAACAATTGTAGCTAAAGTTTGAGTGCAGTTGTAAGGAGCCTTGATTATTATGACTCAGGCCATTAGTCCTTTTCTCCAGTGTCACTTCTACTTGGGCATTCTCTCCATTTATAACATTCAGTTCATTATTCTGATTTTCTCTCCTAAGATACAAGCAAAAATTGATTGAATTCTATTTCTCAAATGAAGGTTACTAAAAGAGACAAAATTCTTTTGCACACATTTTATATAGTAAGAACCATGAAAAGTTTAAAAAGCAAGGCTTACTCTTGCCAGACTAGTTGAAAAGTCACAGTTGAAAGCTTTGTGAATAAATCACCTAACTTGGCCATTTTTCTATTTGGTAAAGAATGTCTTCTGAATCTGAATTTTCCTTAGAGTGATTCGATTTTCAATCGTGGATGGAATATTTCTTGTCTTATTCTAGACTGACTGTAGACTGGAATACATGAATTCTCTTAAAATAGATTGCAGAACTGACTTGCCAAACTAACTGAGAATTATGAGCCATTTCCATAGCACAGAATCTAGAATCCATTGACACGTAAGTCTTTGCATCAGCTGTCTCTAGATTAGTCTGCTTTGTCTCACTATAAACTGAATTCAGGAAAAGTCAGACAGAGTTAGCTGTACAACTTTGCTGTAAGCTTCAAGATTGTTATTAGTAAACTAAAGACTCAGAACTGTCTTCACCTCTTCAATTAAGCTTTGAATTAGGGTTTCATGCAAGTCACTTTGATGGCCAAAAGTATACAGAATCTAAGTTCAGTGGAGGCTGTCCACAAGCAAGAAATAAAGAAGTTCTGATAATGCAACTTTTGATTGTCTAGGTTTTGCAATAGATAAGGGTAAATTCAGAAGGTGAACAAGATTTTGATGTGTCAATTTACCATATCTTCTCACAAGTTAGAAAAAAAATTAAGGATTAATGCTAACACGAATACTTCTAATTTATTGTCGGTCTGATAAAAAGTTTTCTTAAATTATCAGAGGCAGGGTCGTTGTCATTTGCAGAGCAAAGTACAAGTTACATCCAGGTTTGTTATTGATGCTGATCTCCATTTTTGTGTTGAATATTCTCCTGAGATAAATGACAGATGGGTCAGAGTGCCGCTCTTGCTCATATCTGGAAAAATTCATATTACTGCTTTGATTTCCTGTTGTTTATCTTTGAGAGATTGCTTTCTTAATAAAATCTGTTCGTGTGTAAAGCTCAAGGGAAATACTGAAATGAAATAAATTGAAATAAATAAATCTCCACTCTGGGTATGCTTTCCTTTGATCTCTATGAAAATACTGATGTTCAAGAAATTGTTGAAATTAATATTATGGTATAATTTTTTTTAGAAATACAGACAAAACTGCTCAAATGTTAACAAATGCTTTGATTTAGCTTTAAAGCTTTAATATTTTTTCCTTTGTTGGCAGAATTTTTTCATGATAGGTTTATTGTGAACCTTAGATAGCAGAAAGCCAATGGAAGGCCATCAGATTTAATGGATTATGTGTATTTTTATTGACTGTTGCTATTTTAGACAGATACTAACATTTTTATTGCATCATAATTTGACATCTATAACCTCCAAATATTTAAGAGTTACTGACTTACTGAAATCTACCCCAAAATATTTCACCTCTTATTTGAAATGAATGGCTTATATGTATGCAACTGTTGACTTTACTGGAAATCAGTTAAGAGGAAACAAATTTTCTCTAAGTAAAATTAATGAGTCCTTGGGGAGATGCAAGTGTAAATGATCTTAGCTTCACAAACAGCAGTCTCCAACTGAGTTAACTGGGGAATCATGGTGATCTTAGTTCAGTGCTAATCTCTAAACCCATCTTGCTTTTATTAAATGCATTTTTACATCTAAATTAGTTTACAGGAAAATTTCACTAGAATAAGGCTTTTCTTTTTTCCAGAGTCAGAATTAGGTATCATTGAAGAGATAACTTCTTATCTCCTTTTAACAAGCTTTTTATTTTTTTGTGGGAATTGAGATTGGGTAAAAGATTACAAGGATTAACCAGCTGAAAATGCAATACTCACTCTGCAACTATGGGAGAGAAATTTAATCTTTATGTGTACTTAGAAAATGTTCCAAAACTCTAAGCAATTTATACTTCATTTCTGATATTAGACTCTGTAAACAAATGTGCAATATAACAGTCAATTAAGGGGTTCACCAAATGACAATATTAAGAATACAGTGTTTTAAAGGAATTCATCTCTTCACAATGTCTTAATTTGATTGCAATGCAATACATAAAATTTTGCATTCTAAAAGTCCTTAGCATTAAGTTTTATTTGATTCTAATAATTAGCATTTGGTTATAAACACTCAGTAACATTTCTTGAATTATTTTAAACGAACATAAAAGTTAACTCAATATAAATATATGCCCTATCTTCAATGATTATTACTGAAGTTTTTAATTATTGACATTTATAGAAACATTTTAATCACTAATAATGAACCTGTGATGCATTATATTTACAGGATGGTTCCACTGAAGCCATTTCATTTATCAGTTTATAGGTATTAATTACTTAAAGATTTAAAATTTCCATCATATTTATAAATTATTGAAAGATTAAGAAATTGTTCTAGGTGTTTTGAATAAGAAGTAAAGGTAATTTGCAAATAATCAAAGAAGCCAAGTTTATCATGTAGTTAAATGAGATATAGGAACTGAGTGCATAACGGTAATTCCAGCACTGGGGAGGCTGAGGAAAGAGGGTCACTGAGTTTGACACCTGCCTGGGCTACAGAATAAGAACAGAACCAGCCTGCACTATGTAGTGAGACCCTGTCTCAAAATAAACAAATAAATAAATGAATAAATAAAATCCAATAAGGGGAATCACGTCTTTATCAAAACTAAAGACAACCAGATTATAACCTTTCGAGGACATTTATCATTAATAAATATGGTTGTTTCAAAGAATATTACAATTTTAATAAAACAAGAAAAGCATAACCCTTTAAATATTTATTTTATTATCAAAAGTATATTCTTCAGAGTCAGATGTTTCCTTAGAAGCTCATCATGTTTTTTTGTACTACAAGACTTCCCAATGTCCAATCCTTCAATTTTTAAAATATTATTTTCAAAATTCAGTGTATAAATACATATAAAACATAAAATAAATGAGGAAAGTACAAAGGAGTTGATACTATAAGTACCTTGTAGGCCAAAACATAAAACTCAGATCAACACCTCCAGATCTGTTCTGTGCCTCACCTTCTTATAGACCCTTCCCGCCTCCTAACAAAAATGCTCCTACTTCTTCAAGCCTTGGTATTTTCATTCCAATGTATGGGTCCTTACACTATTATTTTAAATAATCATCTTCAATATTTTACATTTCTAATGTCAGTGCCATTTTATCATAATGTTAAATATGCCTTACTTTTATTGTCATTTGCTCTAGTATCTTGAAATTAAACAAAATTAGATTATTTCAATTTCCATAATTGAGGAATTATCACAGTGTTCCAATAATCTTTCTCTACAAATTATGTCTATAATCATTTTAAAACAGTTCTCAAACACCAAAGAGTTGTCATGAAAAATGACCTACAATGTTAATTAATTAATTTATTTATTTATTGGCACCAGGGATTGAACTCACAACCTCACATCTGTCACACTGGCGCTTAAGTCACTGAGCCAAATTCCAGGCCCTGGTTTTTTTTGAGGCAGGGTCACACTGTGTAACTCAGGCCGGCCTTGTGCTCGTGTTGTAGCCCAAGCCGGCCTCGAACTCACAACGCTCCTCCTAACTCAGCCTCCCGAGTGCTGGGATTAAATACAATCTTAATTTAAAATAGCTGTATATAAAAAAACTTTGGAAAAATAATAAAAATAAAATAACCCCTTAAAAGGGAGAATATAACCATTATTTTTTGTCCACCTTCTTAAGAAAGTATAATTCACAGGCATTTTTTCAGAATCCATGGAAAATTTGAAGAGTAATAAGAACGCCATGGAAAATTTATTTAGAAACCTAACTTAAATATATTGATTTTACACTTCATGTTTCCTGATGACCTCCTAATTTTTCTTTCTTCCTTTCCTTGATTTTTACAGTAGCAAAATTTTCTCAGGTGATAAGTAAATTACTGAGAAAATGTAGGTGGTGGTGATTATATGAACATTGGTAAAGTGTGCAGAATAGGATTTTTGAAATCTTTTTTATTTCTCCAACTCATTCTTGAGTAGCCATCAAAATGTTCCCTCATGACTAACTACTGAATGGAAAGGAAGAAAGAAGGAAGGAAAAAGAAAAGAAGAAATGGACCTATCTCTTTGGGGGAGTACTGTGTGAAAGAGGATAGAAATAATATCAATAGAAAAATTTTCTTGTGTTTTCTGCTCCCACTTGTAGAAATTATTTTACTTGGAATAGAAACGTTTAAAGACAGCAGTATCAGCAATACTGTGTGCAACATCTCACTTCAGAAACAGTCAAATGAAAATCAGACACTAAAACAAGAAAATGGTTGCTGAGTACTGGGAGTGTCTGAAATTGAGAGCTGAAGTGGCAAATGCTGTTGAAAAGCACAAAACATTGAAAGGAGATATAAAAGGTCATTGAATGTATTGATATGAGCATATAAGTGCCATCACTAAGCGTTGTATTCATACAGAAAAGAAGTCGGCATTCAGGAATAGGTGAATAATTAGGTAGAAAATGAAGATATGTTGAAAATTTAATGTAGACTAGTATTTTTGTTGAGAAAGAAAGGACATAGTTAATATTATTGTAGACGAAGAACGAATATGATGACAGTCTTAAAATATTTTTGGCCTCATTGTTTTATTTATTCTGGGAAGCTTGTACTCCTGTTCAGATTTTGTTAAGTAATATAGTGTAAAGAATCTTTTAATGGTATTGGAAAACTTGAATGACTGTGGAAGGTTCTCTGTAATAAGGGGAGATGGAGAAATTTTCTGTCTTAAAACTGGAGGGGGAATAAAAAGGACACAATGAATACAAATTCAGATTAGTGTTCAAGTTGGGAAAGACAGAGAAAAATTTTTTTTCTTTTCTATTTTCTCTACAAAGTCTGTATGTTTGTTTAAAGGCACAGTCTTGTTAGAGAAGCATATTGAACAGATGAAAAATGCTGAAATTCTTACTGCAATGAATGGAATCTTTAAACCATATATGGGTCAGTATTGAAATTAGTGCCTTTATAGTACCACTAATCTGAACTATTGCCTTATTATTTTCTGTCAACTTTGCTTTAGATGAAGTAGCTAATTAGATTAGCAGATTTAGAGTTTGAACTAACTGAATAAATTACAGAATGCTGAAAAAAGCAAAATATTAGATGAGGAAATGCATGCAGGAAGTACTATTGAATGATGACTTGAAAGTGAATAAAGAAGAATAAAAATAAATTACACTGTAGACGGGAAGCAAAATGACTGATTTAGTGATTTTGGAGGTAAAACAATTTCTACTTCAAGAGATATTTGATAAAATAAAGGATAAGGATACTTATACTGAAGTAGCCAAGATTCAAAACCTTGACCAGACTAATCCCAATAATGCTATTTTGACACTGGATAGAATTAAAAATGAGATGCTAAGATTTTAGAATGTGCAGGGTAGATAAGAGAACTTTGAAGAGGAAAAGGATAATAATAATAAGGCACTCCAAGGAAGCAAAGATAGTTTTTCATCCTTTGCTTTATTATTGGCTATTTATTCTGTCATTGGTTTTCATTTTGTATTTGTTTATCATTAAGATGCAAGAATTCAGTCGCAGTTCATTTATTGAAGAATCTACAGGTTTCTGCAAATGTAATTGATTTTCTATTGTAAAATTTTTTTCATTTTAATATCTAAATATTTTAACTTCACTTTTTGTTACTAAGACATTATTTTAGTAAGAATAAGGCAAAATCATGGTTAAGACAAAATAAAGAGCCAAAAGAAAAAACACAACAAAACAAAACAAAAAACACTTGGGACCCTCTCCTTCAGTAGTATTTTGTTTCCACAGCCTGCCCATTTATACCCAGGAGTCTCTGCTATGTCCTTTCCTGCCCAAGGATGAGTCCGACATCCTTCATTAATTCCCATCTCAGATGGGCCCATGACTCCAAATAGTAATGTTACCCTCTCCCCATCAAATTTGATCTTATAGTTTTGAC
This sequence comes from Dasyprocta punctata, assembly GCA_004363535.1. Lineage (NCBI taxonomy): Eukaryota > Metazoa > Chordata > Mammalia > Rodentia > Dasyproctidae > Dasyprocta > Dasyprocta punctata. The sequence continues at coordinate 18,112 of RJWM01001940.1, read as the reverse complement.
CATTCTAACATGAACTACCATAATTCTAAAGCTGAATGTTGTTTACAGCAGTAGAAGCAGAACCTTTGTTTGTGGGATCTATAATATGTGGGTAAGTGTTTCACATTGTCAAGGAATGAGTTTGTCTCCTATTTTCTTTGAGATTTTTGTCATGACAGAAAAAAAAATTCTGTTTTTAACATTCCAAAAGTATTTATTGAAAAACCACTGTTTCAAAACATAAATAATAATAAATGACAATACAATAATAAATGACAGTAACATTTTCTACTCTTCACCTAAATGTAGAATAAATAGCTGTACAAAGGAAGAAAAGATAACATAAACAAACTGAAGCAAATTTTCTATTTGTATTAAACATATTTAAATTTATATGTTATTGCCATTGTATGTGTAATATTCTTCAACTTAAATTTGGTGATACAAACAAGGGAGAAAATTTACTTATACAAATTAAAGTGTTTGCATTTTAAAAATTTCCTCTTCTTTTATTTTCTTATACATATTCGTATTCTTCTGTTTATTTGTTTTTAATAATTCAATTTCCTCATTTTTAATAGTGCAATCTAATGATACTTCTGGCCAAGCTAGACTGCATAAAATGCAATCAATTTATTTCTGCTTAATAACTTTGCAGTGCATTTGTGTAAACAATGCTTATATTTGTTCATACAATTTATGTCAAAAATTCCAACAAGAAAATAAAGAACTGCTATAATAACAAATCCTTAAGTATTTCCTGAAACAACCTTATTAAATACACTATATATGCAAATTCAAATCAAACAATAATCATTTTCAAATAAAACGCGATGATTTATGTCACTTAAAATTGAAAATTAACCAGAAAACTCCTGCTAGCAGTCTTTCCAAGTCATACTTCTGTTTGGGATAAATTAAACTTTATTCTTCTAGAAATAAGCCTTATAAAAATATGTGCATACTTCTAGAAATAAAATTAGTTTAAGCAATATTTTCAAATTTTCAGTCTTCCCTCAAAGAAATGAGGAACATTGGTGTTGAATTTATCAAAATTATGAAAAATTCTTACTTTTGACTATACTGTTTTTGAAAAGAAAATTATGTCCTATCTTAAGTAAATTGTTAGAATGGAAAATACTTTAGGACTTTGGTACTATTAGTAGTACATATTTAACTAAATAAACTTTAGGTAACTTAGTATTGTGTATATATCATTAATAAACATTTTATAATTTTGTTTGGTTGTAAGAAAAGATACACATTTTCCCTATCAGCATTTATTTATTCACTTGTTAAAAATTTTTATTTAATATTTATGAAGTGCAAAACACTTTTTAAAGCGCTTCAGGGCTAGAAATTTAGCTCAGTGGTGTAAGTGCCTGCCTGGCAGACATGAGGTTGTGAGTTGGATCCCTGGTAACCCACCAAAAAAACAAAAACCAAGAAAAAAACCAAAAAAAAGTTTTGAAGTGCTTGGACCTAGAAATATGTTTGAAAACTTGGCTACATGAAGCTTAACTTCTAATGACATGTACAAAATTAAATGAGTGGATAAATAAGTCATTATTCTGATACAAAACAGCATGATAAATTTCACAGAGGTAATTAGGTGGATAATGATGGGTTTGAAAGATGGGACTACGATTTTAGGAAAGCAGTTAGAAAACGTCCTTCATTTGGCTAAAAGAAAGCAGAATCTCCACAATGAAAAAGAACCAACACTAAGAACACCACCTACCTCATAAGCTATTAAACTGGTGTGCATATATTTGATGAATCAAGTAATATTCAAATTGTGAGGGACAGAGCAAAATTGTGGATCCAATTTCTGTCTGATGTTTGAACCACAGAGTAAATGCTGGTGTCAGAAACGTGATTTAGAAGACACGGAGCAGAGAAGGACTGCTTTCCATCAAGGTGTCTGTCTTGACAAGTGAAGTTTCAGATGTCTGTTAGAAATTCAAACGAGGATGTTCAGTAAACTGTCAGACACGCGCAAGTGGAATGCCGAAGAGTCAGTACTGCAACACTGGGAGCAAACTTCCATCATTGTCAGGAGTCCTGGGACTCTGTGAGATCATCTGAGATGGGGGTTAATGAAGGACTTAGAACTGGCCCTCAGAAGGGAAGGGACCCAGCAGAGAATCCTGGGTATGAATGGACAGGCTTCAGAAACTAAATATTACAAAAGGAGAAGGATGCAAATGACAAAGAAAGGGGAACTAAGTAGTACTGTAGTGTGCAGTGCACCCCGAAGAACAGTAGTTTTGGAGGAGCAGACCAGGATAGAAGTTAAGTGGGTTGGGCTAAGGGTTCCTTAAAAGCAGAGAGGCTACAGAAATAATCCTCTGGGAACAGAATCAGTGGTCACTGTAAATGTCTAAGTAACTTAAAAATTGAAAGTTATACCAGATTTATAAAAGAAACATAGCTTGATGTGATTTTTTCCCATGATGATTTACTTCTTCCTCCAAAGATAATGTAGATAAAAATAGACTGCAGAGTGATAGAGATTGCTATTCCATTTAATTATTCAAGAATATATTCCTACTTTGTTTTCTTTTACAAAAAGTTCTAAGATTTGAGAACATGACTATAAATAACAATGCTTTACTGTGTTCTTTTAGGCATATCAATTTAAATATGGTGACAATATGCAATAGGAAACTTTATATAATAGTGCAAACATTTAACATGTAAGGTTCATTAGTTCTGACTGGAACTTCAGACAGCAGCATAGAACAGAGGACAGTAAAGCAATATTCAAATAATCATAAATTCTAAAAAACTACCTTCATCTCCCTTATGAAACCCATTATGAATACAACAAAGTTAGTTGTAATTAGTGCTAATATTCAGATACAGGGAGGGTAGATCAGAGAGAACCCCAAATCTGCTTAGAAAAAAGATAGAATAAAAAGTGTAAAATAAAACTTAATAAAAGAACTCCAAATCCCATAGTCTTGAGATGTAAATACTCTTATTTATGTAGAAAAAGCACGTTATAAAAAAAATTTAACAGTGGATCATGTAGGAAAAGTTTAACAGTTGAATATGCAAATAAACCTTTAGTATGACACTGTTAATAATTACCTTGTGAAATGTTAACATCCTCACATACTAAACACAGCTATTTTAAAAAAAGGATATGCTAATTAAATTTTACTGGACACTTCATAAATATATAGATATCAGAGGTTACATAAAAATAAGATTTAAATGTAATTATTAGCAGTGATGCACAAACTTCAATGTTTTAAAAAATGCCATAAAGAAATCTGTATTTTATTTATTTTTCATTTTCATAATATATTTTACTGGATTTCTAGCACTGCCATTACAAAGTGTGCCTAAATGAGTAACTTAAATAGAGAGAAATTTATTATCTGACAATTCTGCCAAGAAACAGTCCAAGATAAAGATATTGACAGGGTTGATTCCTTCTGAGAACACCTCTCCCCTAGCTTCTGGTGTATGACTGGTAATTTTTGACATTCTTTGGATTGCAGAGAAACCCTTATTTCTTTTTCCATATTTACATGGTAATTTTCTTGTGTGAGTATCTCCAAATTACTCTCTTTCATAGAAATATTTCTCATGTTGGATTATAGTCCATCTTAATAGCTTCATTTAATTGGATTATCGCTGGAAATATCCTATCTCCAAGTAATGTCACAACTGGAAATACTGGAAGTTGCAGCATTACCCTATTAGTTTTGGGGGAATGCAATTCAAAGTATAACAATCCACCTCTTGGTTCCCCAGAATTCATGTCCTATTTATCTGTCAAATGCATTCAATAACTCTGATAATCTTTACTCCTTCCAACATCACTACTTAACTCATAATCTCATCTGCATATCATCTTAATCCAGTATTGATGAAACTTGGAATATGACTTACCCTGAAGCAAAATTTCTCTCCATATGAAACAGGGAATCACACACAATATCTCTTTTCAAGATTCCATCATGGAACTGAAATTCCCATTTCAAAAGAGAAAGAATATCAGAACAACAAAAATATAAAATCATAGTTATCGAATAAGTGCAAACACAGGCAGGGTGGATGTAATTAGATTTTCAATCTTGAGAACGATTCACTTCGGTTTGATGAAGCTCTGTATCTTGTGTTCATGGTGGAGGGTGGCCAGCAGTTGAGGACCTCACCTGCCTTTTCTTTTGCAATACACCTCTCCCTGCCTCTGGGTCCTGGATGGGAGATTCCATCTGGGTCACTGTGTCCTAGAGGAGTCAATGGCTTTATCCAGAAAAGTCATTTTTCTCTATAAGTTTCTGTCTTTGGGTCACTTTCATTTTATCTTATTTGTGTATCTTTTTGGCTAGTTGGTTATGTTTCTGCCAGTACAAATGTGTATAAAATTTAACTGGTATACCAAAAAATCACATAGGTCTAAGGTATCACAGAACAAGATCTTCCACAGATCTTTTCTGAATAACTACATCCCCATTTCTGCCTTGTATTTTATGCTTCTATATCTAATCACCTTTGCAAATAGTTGTACAGCCTTGGCTCTGTTTCAAGTGTGTGCTATCTTAGTAAACAGAAATCCTTCCAATTAGATTAGTAGTTTATTTTTACAAATTATTTTTCAATTTATTCCATCTTTTTTTCAACTTACTACAAGCAGCAAGAAGAAACCATATCATGGCTTTGGCATATTGCTTCAGAATATTCCAATTCATCACTTACAAACTCTATCTTCCATTCAATACAGTACAATTAGAAAAATATCCATTGCAAGTCTATATTCAGATTCATTCACTTTTATTCTTCTGAAACCAATGACAGTTCTACCTGAGTGAGATCTAACCAGAATTACCTTTCACATTCATATTTCTAGCAACCATCTGTTCATGACAATCTGTATACTATTTGTAATAATGGACCTTCTTTATAGCTCTCTTTGTTTTGCATCCCCATTAGAGTTAATCTTAATGCCTGTATTTCTAGGCAATTTAGGCTTTGTCAAATCCTATATCCTGATGCTCTTCCAGCGTCCACTCATCTAATTCCAAAACGCTTCTTGGTTTTCCGATTATTGCCGTAAGGACACCCCACTTTTAAGAATCAAAATTGTTAGTTTTCCACGTCTTACTTAAAGTGACACCAATTTATTCAACATAAATTTATTATCTCATACTTCTGGAGGTAAAAGTAGTACAAGATTAAAATGTGGACAGTGATGATTTTCTCTAGGGTTATGAATAAAGGTCTCATCCAATTGCCTCTGGTGCCTTGTTGGGAATCAGTGGGGTTTCATGACTCAAAGAATATCATTTCAATCTCAGCAAATAAACTACAGAAAATGCTCAATTGGGTCTGGTGATGTTTAATTATTTGATGTTTAATTAAATGATGTGCAGTTATTTAGACTCAAAATTTATTTTGAAGTAGATGTGACTAAATTCTGATCTGCTATATCCTTTCACGCTAGTACGTGTTGTGTCTCCATCTACCTTCATCTGTTTGATTTTTAATGTGCCCACAAGAACAATGTAATTTTCTTGATAGATGATAGTATATTATATCTAGACTTCCTTTTACATCCAGGGATTAAATACTTGTTCATGTGCTTCTTAGCTTGTTTGAATATTCTCCCTGCTTCTCTTATTTCTACTGATGTGGCTTTCCTTCAATCCCATCCAGTAGCATCATCCGTGCAATTTAAACAAGTATCATTGACCAAATATTAAAATGTCTACTATATACACAGATCTGTTTTTTTCTTTTGGTTTTCAAGAATTGAATTCTCGATGGGGAAGTAGGCACAAAATATATGTGTAACACCACATAAAATTTCCAAAATAGAAGCATGCAGAGTGAAATTATGAATTCAGGCAAGTCAGAATTTCTTCCTTCGGATTCAGGGAAAGTTACGTGGTGAAGTTGGAAATAGAAGGTGAGTGGGAGTTTGTCTGGTAGATGAACACATTCCAGCCCTGGAACAGTCAAGTGAGAATGTATCGTGGCATCTGAGTAAGTGGAAATTTAGTGAGTGACAGGTGGTTGTCAATGCTAGAAGAAAAGCAGAACTTAAATTGGAAAATGCTTCAAGTTATCTGAAATTTTCATAGAGAGCTAACTTATTACTCAGAGAAATGAGTACAGTGAGAGTTGAACCTACTGTATTCCAAAAGAGCAGTTCAGTTTCAACCCTGACATTCAGAGTGGTTGAAATCTGTCAGGCCAATCTGCGCAAAAAATAACTGAATGCATTGAAAAATTAATAATTTGTTAGACCCACTAGACAAGCGAGCACATGGAACACTACTCCTTCACAATGTGGAAGAGAAGCTTGTCCAGTGGGACACAGATAGAATCTGCTTCCTTGAAACTGAGGCTGCAAGAGCCATAAACAGGGTGAGTTCACTGCTAACACTTGAAATCAAATCATAGAGTCTGAGCCCCGATGTCAGATGACGGAGGAAGAAGACTTGTGGAGATGGAAACTGAGAGGGCTCCATGTTCTCATGACATATTTCCTAAGGAATGTCAGCAGGATTTCATTAGGAGAAGATAAGTGAGCAAAACTCTCATAAGCCTGAAAGGAAAGAGAAGAGTAATCATTATGAAAAGCACTCAGAGCACTCACGATAATGAATGTGGACTCCCTAAAGTACTGTACCAGAAGGCAGTCCCTCAGGGTGTTCTGTCACTTCAGCCCTATCTCACTGTCCTGTGCTGCGCATTGAGGGAAGTGAATACGGTCTACTGAGGTCAGGTCTACAAGAAAATAGACAGGAAATATTGCAACCAGTTCAGCGAATAGGAAACAATGGGAGAAAACTACACCACTTGTGAGTGTAAGACAACCCTGAGACCAAACTCACTAACAGACTGAGATGTAATTGTAAGATTATATAACAGTTACACTCTAACATATAACCAATATATCACCTCGATTCCAATATAATACCCCTGGGTAACAATTGAAAGATTTGCAAGACAGAGAGTCTCTGAGGTGGAGATCTTTGGAAATACCAAATTCAAGAGGTGATTAAAAAAATGCTATAAATTTGAAGCTTTGTGTACCTAGAGTTGAGACCAACGTAAATTGCAATGCATGTTAAACACCAAGAAAAGCACAGTCTCGGGAGATAAAGCAGTCATCATACTTAGAATCAGATGGAAAATGGACTTTGGAATCATCAAAGAAATTATTAAAGACAACAGTGATCTATATATTAATACTATATAGGAAAAATAAAAAAGACCCAACCACAAATATATAATATGAGCAGAAATAAGTATTCTAAGACTCAATAAAAAAAAAGTTAGACATTTCAAACCCTGCAACCTAATTGAAAACTCTCATCTCTCTTCACTGATGATAGACAAAAAAAAAATCAGTGAGCTGGAAAATAGGCCAATAGAAAGTTTGCAAGTTGAAATGTAATGACAAAAGTAGTGGAAAATAAAAGAGAAAAGAAAACTTCAGGAAGTGCAGGCCAGTATCAAAAACTGTAACATATATCCAAGTGGAAGAGAAGAGAAAAGAAGTAGTTATTATTTAAAACTTTCTGAAATTAATGGAATGTATAGTTATAGCAAATTACCGGAGATCGAGTGACTACAACAAAATGAAATTATTACTTTATGATTCTAAAAATCAAACTCAAAAATTATTATGGGTGGAAACACAGCTACTGTCAGGATGGTACTTTCTTGGGATGATCTAGGAGAATCATTTTCTTGTCTCTTCTAGTTTCTGATGGCTGGTGCCTTTCATTAGCCTGCAGCAGATTAATGCAACCATAAGACCAAATCTTCCCATGTACCTCACAGTTCCTCTGTGTGGCAAATCTTTTTTCTCACCCTTATAAAGGTACATGTGAATGTATTTAGGACTCACCTGTCTGCAAAGAAAATCCTTTTCTTTATTTTCTTTTTCTTTTTCTTTTCTTTTCTTTTCTTTTCTTTTTTTTTTTTTTTTTTTGGCCAAATGAAATATTATTCAGTCTATCAGGAGTAAAGATATGAATGTATTTTTATTGCCATTTCTCAGTCTACTACATTTTATCTTTTTTTTTCTTGCTTTTGTTGGCTCCATGGCTATCTCTATCCACAGAAGCCCCAGGGATTTTTGATGCTTTAACCACAAATACAGAAAAACTGAACTATCTTAATAACATGTCCTTTAAACTATAGAGGGAAACTGATCTAAATCCCAAATTCAGACTTTAAAAATAAAGGAACTTATTTTCCAAGCATTCCTCATGAGTCCAATCTATGTCCAATTTATGTCTGGCCTTTTGCAGAGCAGACTGCTGGACCTTTTCCATCATAGATGATCAGGAGAGCGAATGATTATAACTGCAACTATCACCTTAACATCACAGGCGATAGTCTAGAGAAAAAGTATTGCTGTATTCATTAAATCTTTAAAATAGCCTCAATCTTTATTTTGTGAGACTTTATATTTTTTAAAATTTCACTGAAGTCAACTCATTAATATAGAATACATTACCAATAAGATTAGTAATACGACTTCTGATGAATCACATCTCACAAAATCACATTTTGCTCCTAAAAGTTAGTCAGATGATAAGCTGACAGACTCAGCTGTTCCTGGAAGGTAAAGTATTTTGATTTGTGTCAGGAAGAGACAAGTGCTTGGACAATGAATTGCTCCTTCAAGTATTGCAAAAGGGCTGATTCATCAATACTTGATGCACTGCATATTGATTTACACTACACTGCCATGTCACAATACTGAAGTAGTGTGAAAGCAGACTCCGTGGGAACCTGTATTTGAGTGGCTAATGCCACAGTACTTTACATATCACAGAGAAACCCTTCTTTAAACTTCTACCACATTTTCTTCTTGGCTGGTAGAAGAATCTCTTTGTAGTTCAAAGACATTTTAGATAGGTTTTCTTAAAAATAATAGTGTTACTATGCCTTTGTATATTGTTTTCAAAGAAATTTCTTCATATTATCTTTTTTTATTTTCACGATATCCTTGTGAGATGAAAAGAGAGTTATTTGCATTAAAGATGAAGAAAATTGAGACAAAGATTAAAAGGCTGCTCAGTGACACAGTCTGAAAACTAACTTTATTGAAAAAAAATTCTTTCTGTATGAAATGGGATGACGGTGACATTTTCTTCACGGAATATCCACTGTGGAGAAAAGAGTGAGCCACCATGATCTAGAAGTTGTTTTCAGTGACTCTCATCAACAGGAAGAGGGAAAGGCAAACCCTCCTTCTCTGTGAGGACTATAGATCATTTCTTTCTTTCTTTTAACCTTGTTTCAGGTGAGCTTTTATTCAGGCAGAACATACATTTAGTAAAATAAAGGAAAAAGACTTTTTATGATGGGTACTATTTCTATTATATTGCACTAGAGTAAATACGCATGTCATGAAAAAGTATCCCTGTGACTGAATTTAAGTGGACAAACTTTAAAATATTCATCACAGTAAAAAAAAAAATTCAATTAATCCCTTTCAAAATATTGGCCCTCACAATAAACACCCTTTTCCGTTGGTTCTTGCCACTTTCTAAAGTAGTGCTGAAAGTTCCTTTTCATGAACATCTTGGTGAGGTGTGATCAAAAATATGTTGATTATTGTTGCTAAGTGCCATCCAACAGAAGAAGGGCTTATAAAAACAGTGTGTCCTCAACTTGAGACCATACTCATAAGTGAGATAAATCAAACTCATATGTGTAAATACCGTATTGTCTCCCCAGTGTAAGAAACTGAAAAATTATATATGATCCAAAATCTATAATAAATACTATGGAAGGGTAAAAAACTGCTCGAAGAGCAAAAGTAATTGGGAAAGGAAAAGGGGGAAAGAGGGAAGGGAAAAGAAAGAGATATAAATCTGTATATATGTATATGTAGGATAACTAAAACAAACATATTGCTGAATGTATTAGATATTGAGAAAGAACAGTTAATACTCATATGATTAGATCAATTTTACATGTCTATATCTGTTAATGTAAACAACCATTTTGAAGATAACAATATGCAGTATTGCAACCATTGTCAAGTTTCTATCATCCTGTTTTGTAAACCTGTGATGTTACTGTTGTGCATTCACTCTAGTCGTTTGTTTGTCTCTTTTGCTTTTTGTCTTTCTTATATGTGTCCTTTTTTTCTCTTAAATAATAATAAAAAAAAAACCCAGTGTGTCCTAATCCAAATAATTCACTGGACCTGGCCGATTCAACTTCTGACCCTTAAGTTCAAAGTAATCTTTGAAACTAAGTTTTGAACCAATTCAGGGCATAGAGGCAGTCATGACGGCTTAATTTAAAACACCCAATGAATGAGAACTTCTAGAAGGGATTCAAGTTAACAATAACCCGCAGCCTTTGGACCAGCTTCTAGAAGGGATTTAGAAGACGTAGCGAGAAGTTTGGGATAAGTGTATTGGAAGGAAAGAGGAACGCTTTTTATGCGGGAGGGGAGGAGATTAATGTCAACGTGTCCTTTACTGTAGTAATAATAATATCCACTGTGTACTTCAATCACACCACCTATAATGTTAAATAGTTTACTATAAACTATACATCATAGAGTAAGTATATCATTTTCTATCTCATAAAATTGAAAATTTTCTAACTGCTGAACAACTCTCCCCAATTTTCATTGCACTTTGTGTTTCCATGTGTTTGATTGCTTGAGCTACCATACATGGTAGTTGTCCTTATTTGTCGTTTTTGCTTTCCCCATTTCTCTTTCCTGCAATTTGCTTTCATCTGGTAACATTAAATGGAAAAGTTCCAGAAATAAACAAATCATAAGTTTAAATTTGTCGGAGGAGGATGACTAAATTGTGTACCATTCTGCTTCGCCCCACTGAGATCTGAACCATCCTTTTCCCCAGTATCTCAATGCTTTGTATGCTATTGGACCATTAGCTGCTTAGCCAGTTTCAGTTGTCAGATCCCAGCCACACTCTCAGTGCTTGCATACAAGCACCCCTCCCATGTGTCAGCTCTCCTCATCCTCAGCCACCATGGCCACATCTCCCACTTCCACCTTGCTCCATCACAGCACAGGGGCAATTGTATTTTCTCAACCACAAAGAGAAAAGGAAGCAAGAAATTATTTTGAGAGACAAAGTTTGCATTCACACAAGTTTCATTACAGTGTATAACTAAAATTGTTTTCTTTTAGCATTAGTCATTGTTAATCTCTTACTCTGCCTAATTGGATAAATGTATTAATTTTATCTTGTGAACTGACTTATTGGGAAAATGCTATAGTATAGGATTTGACACTATTTGTACTTTAGAGAATCTGCTGAGTGTCTTGCACGCTGTCCTCTGTAGGTAAAAAATTGAAATTATGCAACATTTATCCTCCTGCGACTGACACGTTTCTCTTTGCATAATGTCTTCATATTTTTTCCATGTTGTGTATGACAGCATTTCCTCCTGTTTTTTAGGCTGACTATTGCTTGGTATATATGGACAATATTTTATTTATCTATTAATCTCTAAATAGATATTTAATTTACTCCTGTACTTTGCACCTTGTGTTTGACACCGTAATGAATAAGGATGAAAATACTTCTTTGATACTGGTTTCAATACTTTTGGAAAATAGCTAGAAATGACATCACTAGATCATATAGGTGCTTTATTCTCTTATTATCAGGGGAAACTCGTTATTTTTTCCATAGTGATTGCACCATTTTACATTACCAACAAGACTATATGAGGGTTTCACTTTCTTCTATTTATGAACATTTATTATTTTTCTTTGTTTATCATAATAACCCTCTTAACTGGTATGAGGTTGTATCTCACTATACTTTTGATTTGCACTTTGCTGAGGATTACATGATAAGAACCTTCTAAAAATTGCACATTTTTGTCTCTGGATAAATACAAATTCAAATCATTTGCCTATTTATAAGTTAATTTATTTGCATTTTTGTTATAATTTTATGGGAGTTTTTAAAATATATTTTTCACATTAATCCCTCATGAGACAAATAAATGGAAAATATTTTTTGTCTTAATTGGGTTACCTTTTCACTTTTTTGATTGTTTACATTGCTGAGAAAACCTATTTAATTTGCTCTGATCTCGCTTGTCTATTTCTAGTTTTCTTGCTTGTGGATTCATAATCAAGAAATCATTGCCAAAACCAAGGTCATGAAGCTCTCCACTCCTATATTTACAGTTACAGGCCTTGCACTTACCTGCTTAATGTACTTTGAGGTTTTATATGTTACTTAAAACAAGGTTCCATTTTCACTGTTTGTCACATATCCAGTTTCTCTAACACCATTTGTTGGAAAATCTTATGTTTTCTTCACTGAGTATTCTCAGAACCCTCATAAAAGAAAAACTAGGTTCATCATTTGGGTCTCTCTTGTTTCAGTGATGTATGCTGTGTCTGCCTTATTGTCAGTACCATATTGTTATTATTTTAACTTTATCATTGATTTTGAAATGAGGAAATGAGATTCATTTACACTGTCTTCTTCCTCAAGATTATTTTTGGAGTCTTTTCTAGTTGCAAAAAATTTTTCAATATTTTCATATTTCTAAGAAAAATTATGCTAGTATTTCTGAAGAGATGACCTTGAAATTGTAAATCCTTTATGAATATAATAACTGCAGAGATGGTGGTGCTATGGTACCATGATGAGCAGGAGTCCTTAAATGGAGAGAAAGTGATCAAGTGGAATCATCTTCAGGTGAATTAGATAAAACACTCCACAAGTTTCAGCTACCACAAAAACAAATGTTTCATCTTGCAGATTTAAAAAAGTCTGTTTATAGCATATGAATTTTTGTATTGATCTTTCTCATTTAAAGAAAGTTTGGTAAGACATTTTAAATGCAAATTCTCTGTAAACACAGAAAAAGTCAGAGACACACTATGAGAAATTTTCTCCAGGAAACGTTTATTTTTGCAAGAGTGAGACTAGTTTATCTTCCAAATAAAACAGGAGGATGTAAAAGGCAAATATTATAATGGTCAATAAATGCAGGAAATGTTCAATACTTTGACCATTAGAGAAATGCAAATTAAGAGAACATTAAAATACTGTCTTACTCCTGGAAGAATGATATCATCAAGAAATTAAATAAGAACAAATGCTGGTGACTCTGTGAGGAAAAAGGACATCTCACTTTTGGTGAGAATGTAAACTACGAAAATCACTATGGAAATCGGTATGGAGATCTCTCAAAAAACTAAAAATAGAAATTCACTCAATGTAGATATTTCTCTTCTAGACATCTTTCCAAAAGAGTTACAGACATCATATTGCAATGATACATGCATGCCCATGTTTATAGCAACATGGCTTATAATAGCTAAATCTTGGAAGTGACATATATATCCATCAACAGATGAATGGATAAAAAAATTTGGTATTTATACACAGTGTAGTACTACTCTGTCACAAAGAATGATAAACTTGAGTTATTTTAGGTCAATGGATATACCTTAAGACTGTAATGCTAAGTAAAAGTAAATCAAATGCACAAGCTTAAATGTTGCATGATTTTTCTTATATCAGAAACTGATGCATAAGTAAAGACTAAAATGAGAGAAATAATAAAAGTAGAGAGGTAGATCTTTTGCATTAAGGAAGGGGAACAAGAGATAGAGAAGTGGGGAAAGGGAATGGGGAAGAGATGAAAAAATAATTAAAATGTGCTATGTACATGTACCAACAGAAAGAATGCAATCAATGTGTACTACCAAAATGGGTGCTAATAAAATTTTTCAAATATGGAAAAAACAACCAAAACCTACATGAGCTTATACTTGGTAAGTAAGATGCATTCAAGCAAAACATGATATAGAAAATATAATATCACCTTAATAATTTCAAATATTTTTCTACACAGTTTCAAAATATCAATGGACAAACCTATATAGACATAGTTGTACAATTAACACACATTCATATAATTACTTGTACAAACAAGATATATTTGTAAATGTAATTTATTTAATAGAATCTGCTCTTAGATTTTTGTTACTGAACTCTCAGTGTTCTTCTTCAGGTGAATTTAAGAAAAAATCTTTCTGACACAATATAAACTTTGTCATTTGCAGGTATGTAATAGTGGAGGTATTTTTGCTTATTAATTTTATACTGTGATTCCCTAGTTGATAACACTGACTTTCTGACATCTTTGCCAATGGACTGTAGAGAATAAACTATAAATTACTCCATAATTCATAGATGTAAATTATATATTTCTTTCTGTTAACCCATACAATTTTTAGATTTAAAATTCCTGTAACTCTAAAGAATATGAACATTGGACTCCTGATATTTATGCATGTGTCACTGCAAGCATCATTCATTCTCCAGTCTGTGAAGTCAATCTAAAGCATCTTTCTTTTCCATATCATGTACTAATTACTGCTAGGTAGTATGTAATCACCGATGAAGACCGTGTGTTTCAAGGGCAGCTCCTTGCTTTTCTGCTAATTCAGCATGTATACACCGTGCGCTATGCATGAGGCAAGAAGTATCGTACATAATTGCATTGCATCAGTAAACAAAAGAAATATGAATCCCTGCTTTCACAGAAAATACATTCTAGCATACTTTCACCAAAGCAAATTGAATTCGCACTTATTTGCTATCAGAAGGACCTAATTTTGTCATAACTCTTCACAGAGTTGAGGAGGACAGGAATATAGCTTAGCAAAGACTAAAATAAATGTGTCAGAGCTCTAAGAGAGGCCAATAAGTTTAACAATTTTTCTAAGTACGATCTCTTTTAATTCTCACAGCAATTGTATTTCTCAGTAAGGAGATTGGGACTCTAGGTGATTACACAGCGTGTATTTGATGTAACTGAGTTAGAGCTCCTGTTTTCCTATTTAAATCTAGTTCCTCAGTTGGAAATACATGCTGTGATTGTTTGTAGCATGATTATTTCCTTAGAACACAAACAACTACCTAAATGATATTGATCTACTTTTATATATTCTTTTAAAATACACTATTTTACACCTTTTCAATGGGACAAACAAAATATATAAACGTCCCAATGTTCCCTCCCCCAAAATTAAAAAATATTTTTAATCATGTCTCAATAATTCTTCTTATTTACTTTTCCTCAAATCACTACCCCTCGGCTCATATTTTACTCTCCCTGAAATTTCTCTGGCAGTCTCTTTCTACCAATGCACTGACTTTGTCTTTCAGGAAGGCCACATACTTCATGTTTTATGTCTTCAGATAAAATTGCACAAAGACTGAGTGCTGTTTATCACATGCATGTGTCTGTGTCTCCTACTAGTAGTCATCACACATGTATGATTAAAGCTGAGTTCTTATTAATTTTCAATATTGACTTGTCAACACTTCCATGGAACATACAGTGCAACCTGTGGTTTGGGTGGTCATTTGCATGAACCCAGACACAAAATGAGAGCTCAAAACCAGAAGAATGTAGATGAATCCACATCTCAGAACACCACTGGAGTGAAGATACTCTTCGAGCTGGGTAAATGTGGGGAGGTATTCAAATTTACTTGTGAACAGACAGTTGGGAAAAAGTAGAAAAATATAAACAAATTCAGACAGGGTTTTGGAGAACAGAACAGAGGGTGAGGAAAAGCATCCCAGCACCAATTGTCAGGTTGGGCAGCAGAGAATACAGGTACCCAACTGAGTAGAACAGTGATGTACCTGGAAAACACAGCTAGACAAGATCAAAAGAGTTCATGCACCTCGAATCTGCACTGCACACAGCACTGGAGAAGTACTGCCTAACTCTTTCCCTGTAATCACTGCACAGAGCCACGTTAAGAAGGTCATCACACACACAATGGGGAGCCTCTGTGACCAATGTTTGTCTGAGTTTACTGCTTTGGGAATTAAGGTCCTTACATTTTCTTGTCTCTGGGTACCAGAAACAAAAATAGTATACTGAATCTATGGACGTTGGGCTGGAGATCTCTGTTGGCTCTGAAGGAGAGTTTTGAGGACACCACTAAGAACAATGTGCTGTGTGAGTGAAGGATGGTTGATTTCCACTTAGGACTGTCAAATTGCAAAAGTATCTACAGCAGCTCTGGGGAGAACGAGCATCTGTGTGTAGTTATAT
Organism: Dasyprocta punctata; assembly: GCA_004363535.1. Taxonomy (NCBI): domain Eukaryota; kingdom Metazoa; phylum Chordata; class Mammalia; order Rodentia; family Dasyproctidae; genus Dasyprocta; species Dasyprocta punctata. Next base: position 2,047 of record RJWM01001940.1, on the reverse strand, counting down.
GCGGTAGCTAAGTACCAGGCACTAGCGCAGAAAGGAATGGCATATGAGAAGTTTCCAAGGGTATCTCTTCCCTGTCAGTAGGGGGAGTTGCAGCGCTCTTAGCACTCAGTCCTAAGGAGGAATCTTAGACGACAGCTACCAGTCTCACATCTGCTCTGGGAATACACAAAGATACTGACACCAGACTAAAACACTGAAAGTGTCAATTTTTATTTCTGTCCTAGCTGATTCTAATTGACATGACATTTGGTTCCACCAGTGACTCTACTCACAAGCCATTGTCTGTGGTTCTCACGTTGGAAATAAATGATGAGGGGGAAGGAAGGCATGAGTAGGATACAAAGTATGCCCTTTCCACAGGGTTTTTAGCCAAAGAGATCGTGGAAATAATACTTGTTCTCCAAAAGTTGAAAACTTTTCTTTTGTCCACACAATTGTCTTTGGCAGAAAGCAAGTTATTATGTTCTTTATTAAGACATAAAGAAATAATTTTCTTTTTAAAACATATTATTGATTTATTTTTTAAAATACCTATACCTCAATTTTGTTTCTTTTTATCTATATCACTTTTCTTTGGTCTTTTTGTTTCCCCTTTATCTCATTTTTCCTTTCTTTTTGATAGTTAATTCAAATAAATTTTAATATTTAATTAAAATCAATTCATATTATAAGTGTCTGGGATAAGACCTCAGAGATCTTCAAGTAAATAACCTTACATTGCATGTCACAGCCTTCAAAAGTAAGAACAAACTAATACCAAATCATCATGAAGCAATAAATAATAAATATTAGAGCAGAAATAAGTGAACGGAGAGTTTTTAAAAAGTATCAGTCAAACAGACTTAATGATTTGAAAGAAAACACACTTGACAAGCTCAACCAAATTCAACAAAAGCAAAATGAGAAAAAAGACAAATAAGTCAAATAGTTACTCCAGAGATCATTAGGGATTATTTTCAAAAATCATATATCACTAAATTGGAAGATCTAGAAAAAATGGAAAAATTTCTAGACACATATGACCTTCCAAAATTAAACAATGAATATTTTAAAAACTTGCTCAATGACAAGCAATGAAATTGAAGCATAAATACAGGTTCGTAAATGTCTTCCAGTGAAGACAAGTCCAATAATACACAGATTCACTGCTGAATTTTACCAAATTTGAAAAGAAGAACAAATATCAATGATCTTCAAACTATACTCAAACACATTCTACAAAGCTAGTAGTACCCTTCTACCAAAATGTGAAAAAGACACAACAACATAACTGTAGTCCAATATGATTGGTAAGCATGGATGCAAAAATCTTCAAATAATTGAATAGTGAATTAAAATAGCACATTAAAAAGATTATGCACATTGTGGTCCAATATACACAGATTTCTAAGTACAATATATATCACAAATAGAATCAAGAATCAAAATCACCAAATGATTTCATTAGATACAGAAAAATCCTTTGGTAAAATTCTACACTCTTCCTATTAAAAACTCTGAAGAAACTAAGTATAGAAAATCATACATAATCATAATAAAGGTGGCATATAAGAAATCTTTTGCCAATATCTTACGAGAGTGGGAAACAAAGCTAAGATTTCTCTAAAATCAGAAATTAGACAAGGGTCCCATATTCACTATTCTTTTCAGTATAGCACTGAAACCTTTAGACACAGAAATTATGCTAGAGAAATAAACAAAATGGAAAGAAAAAGAAAGAAATAAGTCTAATTAATTGTTTGCATATGATAAGAATCTATGCTTAAAAAAAGAAGGAATCCCCTGACCCTCAGAACCAAGATAAATTCAACAAAATAACTGGATGCAAAATCAAGATGCAAAAAAGTGTACATTTCCTGTACATCAATAATAAACTTGCTGAGAAAGAGCTCAAGAAAATAATGCCACTGGAGTTGGGTGTGGTGGCGCATGCCTTTAATCCCCTGTCTGGCAAGCGCGAGGTTATGAGTTCAATCCCTGGTGCCACAAAAAAAAAAAAAAAAAAAAAAAAAAAAAAAAAAAAAAAAAAAAAAAAAAAAAAAAAAAA